>JAGSMP010003571.1:0-18099 GCA_029286625.1 Parnassius orleans
AAGAGTTACAGTCTTTGTTTTCTACTTTGCCAAGAAACTGTTGATTTACCTACTTTAAAAACAAAACCAGTGAATAATCGACGATCCAATTCATTAGAACCCCAATCTGCATCAACATAAGCATTAACAGTCAACCCACTTTTTCATAAGTAAGACAATAATTAAATGTACCTTTTAGATAATGCAACACATGTTTTGCTGCTTTCCAATTGGACTCATCAAAGCATAATTGAACTGGCTGAGTACACTTACTGCATAAGAGATATCAGGCCTTGTGTACACTACAATATACATTAAGCAACTAATTAACTTATTAATTATTTCATTTTAATTTCAGTCACCAGTTTTAGTCCACATTCTATTGGAGTGGCTAATGGTTTGCAATCTGTCATATTGAAACACTGTAAGACATTTTAATGAACTTGACTGATCTAATGTAACCTGCACCTTTCTGCACAATCTCATTCCTAAGATGTGATGTGCTGGCCTAGATCTTGATATCATACAAAGTCATCAGTTGCTGTTTGATTTTCAATTTTCCTTCACTATTATTGGAAAACAAGAAGATATCATCAACATACAAACTAGACGTGCGCGCCACGCCGGCGCCGCGCCGCGCCGACTTCGGACGCGCCGCCGCCGCCGAGACATTCTCTCGGCGCGCCGAAGATGGCCGAAGCGCGGCCGAGCGTTTACGAACGTATGGCTGGCGGGAAGAGCGGGGCGCGGGGAGGGTAAAGAGGCGAACTTCTCTCCTCTCACCAGTGTTGCCATATGTACGGATTTGTCCGTACGCGTACGGAAATTGGGCATGCTGTACGGATAAAAGTTGCGTACGGATATGCGTAGATTTCTTATCTACCGATAAGTTTCAATATTTTAGAAAGCTACACGCACGCACAACTATTAATTCGTAATTAAAATAATAATTTATTATTTAATCTACATTATTTTACTAAGCATATATACCGTCCAGAATCAAGAGAGCATTTTGCCATACTAAATGGTGGTTTTCTTATAGTGAAAATCTCTCTTGATTCTGGACGGGATATAAGTGCGTTCATCTGCATTATTCTCCTATTGATGAAAACCTAATTAAATTACGAAACCAACTTTCAACTGAGACTATCGAAGGTCTTCTTCATACAAAACAATTGATACACCCTGTTTTAAATTTGAAATTAGTGCAGAAAATATTAAAAAATTAATAAAGACGTACATAAACAAAAATGTTAGTATTTTTACTTTATTTCATACAGATTTCTTTCAGAATTTTTAACTTTTTCCATGCGTACGGACTTTGTACGGATTTTTTTGTTAGATGTCCGGATTTTTAGTCTCGGCTGTATGGCAACACTGCCTCTCACCGTGTTGTCATTCGTTCGGTTCGGTCGCCCGTCGCCCGCGCCATTTTATACTTGAATTGCTTTGACGGAGGCACGGAGGTTATAGTGCACATTTACGATGGCTTCAGCTTTGGCTACATTTAATAAAACAAAAGTGAAACACTTTTCGATATCAGTTTTATACGATGCGAAATCAAAATCAAGTTTTTGCTGGCGGCATTTCGGAGATTTGATTTTCGAGGAGAATAATCGAAAGAAAAAAGTGGCTACTGATCAAGTATTCTGTAACGCGTGCTTATCTTCTGTTCAAGAAGAAAATGATGAAATTACATTTGGAGTGTAAGTACAGTACCGATATTTAAAATACCTACCATTTTGTTCAGTTTATTTTCGACAATAATGTACTATTACCTAATTTATCTATGTAGGATATCATCGTCATCATGAGATGAGAACAAACGGAATTTTCATCCAGGAAACAATAGGTAAAATTCAATGAACATAGTGTTAGTGTGTTCAAATAATTAGCTACAATAAACATACTAATACTAATAACCTGCTAGCTTCATTAACTGTTTGTCATTTGCAGTCATCCTAAATCCTAACCTAACTAATGAATGTGATGTGTGTGGTGTGTGCCTGGCCTGTATGATGCTGCGCGATATGATGCTTTTAAATGTTTTCTTGTTAGTCAAAAGTTGTTCAGTATCTACAGTACTGAGCCAAGCTTGACTGGTGGGTGTGGTGTGGTGATGAGCTTGGTTTAAAGTACATACCTACCTAACCTAAAGTAGGTAACGCGTGTAATGCGGTGAGATATTGAGCATTAAATGTTTTCTAATTTAAAGATGTTTAAGGCTTGACTGGTGGTGAATGAGTTTGGTTCAATCAAAGTGTTCATTTTGCATTTCTATGTTATTTGTCCAGGGCTAAAATAAAATCATACGCCAAAAGTGAGCACAGGAAATCTAAGCAGACATTTGCGAGATTCTCATGATATTCGAGAGGATAGCTCTAAAATAGGTTCAAAAATATCACACAGTTTTTAACTTACAACCGCGACCAAAGGCAACTACAAGTAGTACATCAAAGGCGAAAAGACGAATGCATATTGTTTCGAGATATGGTTCTCTGGTTTTGTAAGTCTCTGATGCCGTTCGATTCGATATCTGATCAAGCTATGAAGGATTTTTTCAAGTAAGTTTACGTTTATATTATTAACCTGTTACTTACCCTCGAATTTAAACCGTTGTTTGGGGCACAGTAGTGTCAGTAGGCTTTGGCAAAATATCGATATATCGAAATATCGATATGTTCTTATAAAAATATCGATATATATCGTCGATATTTTTAATCGCGATATATCGATAGATCGATATTTATTTTGATATCGAAATCGTACTTTCGATATATTTTAAAATATTATATAACATGAAACACCAAAAGACCTACAAATGTGTGGTTGTTTTTTTTCGTCGTCAACCGTCAGCAATGTTAAATTTTGGGCTTTATTACATCATGCCATGATGCCGATATATCGATATATCGATATTTATCACGCGATATATATCGATACTGTTAAAAATATCGTTTCGATATATATCGATATATTTTTTCCTTGCCCATCCTACCTCTGCCAAGTCGAATCTCGATTAAAGACTTAAGACAACTACATGATTTTGTTTATCAAGTTATAATTATCATTTCAGAAATATAACATCATTGAGTCTGATGCAGACATGCCTTCTAGAGACACGGTGTCTCGCACTGCTCGATGACGTTTATGAAAGCATGCTGAATGATGTCAAATCTCAAATACGAGCAGATGCGCCTCGACATGCAGCTATCACATTTGATCTATGGTCTGATCAATATCGACACCTGAACTACATAACATTTACATTTCACTACTTAACAGCTGGTAAGTCATAATCATAATACTTCCTTATTTATTTATTTAATTTTCTATCTATCTACGCTAGATAGCTTGCCTCGTCTTTATTGCGAATCCAGTTTATGTTCACGTAGTTTTGTTATTATTTCACAATTAATTAATATTGAGCACATTCAAGATCAAACAATCAAGAGGTGTTATTAATGAAATATTTCAATATTTAAAGATAGCTAGATACTGTTTTTCTTTGTTAATAATAAATATTAATACATAATTATAATTCTGTTACAGATTTGAAGCTCAAGTTTTTTACTTTGTGCACTAAACTCATCGAGGGCAAAAAATCCGGAGAAAAAATAAATGGGATGTTGAACGACGCAAAAGAGTGCTTTGGACTTCAAGGAATAGAGCTCCACCCTGTGACTGATGCTGGATCAAATGTCCAACGAGCGATTCGACTTGCGGATCTAGACTCCCATTTGTGCTTAGGCCATGGTTTACATAACCTGGTGACTGTAGATGGAATTGACAGTGTACCCGAATTATCATCATTGGTCAAAAAATGCAAAAAGATAGTCAAGACGGTTCGCTATCGTTTACCAGAGTTAGAACGTTCTGCAAAAGAAGAACGACTAAAAGTTTTACAATCTATGGAAGAAGTATCAAACCATTTAGAAATGGATGAAAATCAGCCAATTGTTAATGAAGAGCCCGAACCATATTTGGTTTCCGAATCGCAAACCATCAGCGATGAATTCGGTAACATAAATCATGTGCCGACTATCAAAACTTCTTCGCCAACTCGTTGGCATAGTAATAACTATGCTGGAAAGTCTGGCACATTTTTGTAACAGAGAACCAGTTAATAACATGTTGTCAGAGATAGGAAAGAGTGATCTAAAAATTTGTCAAAGGGAGTGGAACCTATTAGAAGATCTTGTCAGATTTCTACGCAAATTCCGTGAAGTCATAGAAATGTTATCAACACAGAAGACAGCTTCACTGAATTTAGCACTGGTGTTTAATTTGGAAATCAAGGATATCCTTCATTCAGTGACAGATGAAGAAACGCTTGTAATGGTTCAGCTCAAGAACAAAATGCTGGCAAAGTTAGAAAAAAGATTCCCAATCACTGAGAAAGTTGTAGTTGCGGCGCTGTTGGATCCTCGGTTTATAAGCCTGACTCAAATAGATACGTACTTGGAACAAAAGAATAGTACACGTGCTGCATTGCTCGCTAAGTACATAAAAAAAGATATTGACGTTTCAAGAGTATCCGCGACCGTGGTTGCTGCTGCTAATGCTAGTTCTAGCTCTGCCGATGATTCTTTATTGGCAAAGTTAACACGCAAACACAGCAGTAGCACCACATCCAGCGTAAACATAAATCTTGAATGTAGCGGCTGATCAGGAGTGCTGGCGCTACTTGACAGCAGCTACTGCAAGCGATGTCGTAAATGAAGACATTTTACAATACTGGAGGGGGAAAAAAGAAGCTTTTCCTCTTCTAACTGGACTTGCAAGGGCTATTCTCGCAATCCCAGCTACCAGCACACCCAGTGAGGGTGTTTTTATTGCTGGCCTTACCGTAACTGCGAAAAGATCGCGACTTAGCCCAGGACGCGTGAATAAAATTATTTTATTCATAACAATTACGATTTGTGAAGATAAAGAACACACACAGTAATAAATGCCTAATAAAAGTTTTCATTCAGTCATACGCAATTATTTTTCTTTAATTTAGTTAATCAAAATGCTCGTACTCAAACCTACCTACCTACAGTACCTACTGCTGGACTGGATAGCTCTAGATTTTTAAAAAAAAATACCTACGCCGGCGCGGCGCCACGCCGACCCCGATAGGCCGGCGCGCCGCCAGGTAACAATGGCGCAGCGCACGTCTATCTAACTAACAAATGTCATACCTTGAATATGTTTTTCATGAGATACACATGGTTCTGATAAAAATTTTTGAAAATCTAATTTATGAATCAATTCTTTGTTTATTTTCTCATACCAACTTTTGATGCCTGTTTAAGACCATAAATCGCTTTATTGAGACGATATACCTTAGTTGAGTTTTCTCCACGAAAACCCTCTGGTTGTTCCATGAATATAGTTTCTAATAATTCTCAATTTGGAAACGCAGTTTTAATGTCGAGATGATCTACTTCCATACTATATTCAGCAGCCAGAGCAGAAGATACTTTGCACCCGTGACCATGGATGCTGTAAAGTACTAAACGTCGGGAATATAAAATAACTTAATACACTCACGCACGGAAACTTGTACTCGTGAATTTGCTGATTATTTGCACTGAAATTTGCTGGTAGATGCATTCAATAAGTGTCTCTAATGGTTTTAGAACGAGAAATTTAATGTTTACTTCACGAAATTTTTCTTTTCAAGATAACATGTTTTCACTAAAATTAACATCTTTCCATTGTCACTTTAAAAACACTACAAAGTTAAAATTAAGTCTGTTTCTTTATTGTCTATCAGTTTTAATATCGGGTGTTTCCTCCTCTAGCCCTGATAACCGCTTGCATTCGATCTGGCATGCTTTGAATGATGTTTCTGACATCAACTCGGTATGCTGTCCATTTCGGAGCTCATTTAGAGTTTGTGGCGGTTTGGAGCTGGACTTTATCTCTTTTGAGCATACCCCATACATGCTCAATTGGATTTAAGTCCAGACTACAGCTGGCCACTGTAACTGTATTCAACCTCTTCCAGATATTCCTCACACACAATGTGCGACGTGCGGGCGTGCATTATCGTGCATGAGGAGAATTGGTCGTGTCCAATGAATCCCGAATAAGGCATTCGTGCTCCTGAAGAACTTCCTTGATGTATCGGTAGCTGTAAGCCGATTATCGACGATGACCAACTCTGTCGTGCGTCGGAACTTACACCTCCCATACCATTATTGAGCCTCCATGAAACTCACAGTTTGGGTGGTGGTAATGGTAGAAACCTCTCTCCTCTTTTCTCCACACTCGTTCTCGACCGTCTGGAGCAAAGCTATTCGACACTCATCTGTGAACAACACTCTAGCCCATTGCTCGTGGGTCCAATTGACATGTTCTCTTGCGAACTGAAGTGGGCTACTCGGTGCTGTCTGAGAAGTTCTGGACCTCGTGCTGGTCTCGAGCTTTAAATTCACTTCCTCCATTTCTTCTCACCGTCGCTCACTAACATTAACGCCTCTTGCGATTTGGAGCCGCTGGCGTATCTCAACAGCGGTCAGGTAGCGGTTTCTCAAAATCTCCATAACAATAAAGATCGATCAGGCCGATGTGCTTACGCCCCACTGCCTGGCCTGCGGGTGTGGCGGCCTGTCTCCTGGTATCGTTTCAGTGAATACTACATTGAGGACCGTGATGCGTTAAGCACAATAACAACTTCACGCTGTGTCAGCCCTTGGTCAATTAATGTCCTGCTTGTGCAACTTGTGCTGGTGTTAATGGCATTTTATTGGCTTTAAAGCACCTTTAGTTATTGAATTAAGACACAAGATCACAATAATTGAATAACCTTACAGTAAACTTTTCACAACACACAAATTTAAAATGTGAACTTAGTCGCTCAAATGACCCGATTCAACTAAAAATTAAAGGTCGTCATGGTGCACTTAAACTTAAACATAATGAATTACCCTCTTGAACTTGAGGGTAAACATTTTTGACATACTTGCATAACAAACATTCATCAAGAAACACTTAAAGCTTTTGCTATCATGAGATAACCTTGGCCAAGATTCCGTGCCGCTGAGATATGCGATAAAATCCGTTAAACTAGTTTTATTTAAAGAAGTTCTAATAGTTGAATACCTTTTACGGTGAGAAGGTTTCAAAATAGTTTAATCCATATTTTTGTGTGTAACCTTTGACTACTAGCAGAGCCTTAAATCTCAATATTTTGCCATCTAACCCTTTCTTTTTCTTAAATACCCACTTGTTTTGAATAGGTCTATGTCCTTCTGGTAAGTTGTCTAAAGTCCAGCATTTATTAATAATAAAAGATTGGTACTCATCACACATTGCATCTCTCCACATCTGCGATTCTGGCCCCTTCAAGGCCTCCTTCACTATTTCAGGCTCATTGTCAGCATGGTCTGTCTCTGATATGTGGGTTGACTGCAAGGCCAGCTGACGCTGTCACTAAACTCAAGAGAATCATAGGATGATTCTTCATCTGGAACGTAAGTTTCATCACAAGGATTATCTGAGTCATTATCATAACTACTATTTACAGATATAATATATATATAAGATATATTTAATTATAATAACTAAAGATTTAAAACAAAATAATAAAACCTTTGCAAAACCATGAATTAAATAATTATATAATATGTCTGTCTGTTCACTTACATTGCATAACTTTTGTTAAATACCTGTACAATTGCTAAAGTTATATATCATATACCTTTACAATACTTCATTGTAACCTATCACCAAAAAAAATAGTTCTTTGCCTCGTGATAACAATAATGATTTATTGCATTTTAAATTAAAAATTAATAAAGTTCCTATAAATAGCAGTCTAACCTTTCCTCACATAATAAGTTATTGTATTAAATGCAAAAAGTGGTAATGTATTTCGAATTTGTAACATAATAGATTAAGTGAATCATAATATTATGCGTATACTTTTATAACTGCAAATAATGGTGTCATTGGAAGAGACTAGTGTCTAAGATACAGGCTCGGCCTAGTTTAGACGCTAATGCATAAAATTGTATAGATAACTTATCTCATATTTATTCAAACATGTTAACGATAGATAATGTAAACCTTACTTTGTGTCAATAAAATTTATTATTATTATACTATCCCTCCTGCCCCTTTGCCTAAATGATTCATCAAATCCAGTGTTACTTGGTGACTGTTTCATCATCAGAATCTAAGACAAGGGACCATGAATGATCATACAAATTCTGACTTAGATCTACCTGATTTGAACTTGAATTATAAAACTTATTTTCTAAATATGTAACATTCCTAGCTTTAATTACTTTTTTATGTTTGAAGGATATATTAATCTGTAACCTTTAGTCTCTTCACAGTATCCCACAAATATGCATTCCTTTGTTTTTGGATCTAATTTCTTTCTACTTTCAATTAAACCATAGCCTAAACAACCAAATATTTTAAGATGGGTTAAATTTACCTTTATATTTGACAATATTTCCTCAGGACTGGTGTACACGGAGATGGTTTAGTTTTAAAAATAATACAGAAAATGTATTCGGAGTTTTTACCACTGGATCATTTAAACAATCACTTTTAGCGGTGTCTTAAAATGCAGATGGTTGGGTGAAGATTTGTGAATGTATACTGTAACACTGTGTACAATTATTTATTTTGTGATATCTGCAACAACAGAAGAAATATATTTAAAATTGGATGATGCACTCCCATACGCCACCACTACACGGTGGGTATCGTAGAAGGCAACTACTATGGGCAATGCCAGTAAACATAAATTGCTTCCGATTGATAGCGGTATAACCATTTCGAGTACGCCAAACTTGAAATACTCACACAGGCGACGGACAGCAAAGTCAAAGGTACGAGACGCATGATACTGCGGTCATCAATCCACCTGCCAAGCGCGTTGAATCCCATTTTAAACAGTGGACTTTTATGAGTATGAGCTGATCTCTCAGGCCCCGACACCGACATTTTACGGGACAAACCACGGCTGGTAATCTTTGAGCAAAAATCTTTGACCGTATGAAATGCACTATGCAATGAGCAATTCAGAACATGGAACATGACGTTTCCCTCGTCCCTCCACCTCTTGCCCCTTCCATCTGTCGCCATTTTGTCATGTTAGTATGTTACGCTCTTGCACTGACTAAGGCCGGCCACGAATTCCGTTTCAGGATTCCGTTTCGATATTCCGATTCGAGATTCCGAACGCAGCAAGTCCATATAAAATCTATGACCCGCCACACACGTACGGTATTTTTCCGTACGGAATTTTCTCCGATTCGAGATTCCGTATGACCGCCTGTGCGTTCGGAATCGAACGGAAAAAACCGCTCGAACGCAAGTCTTCCATAGATTTTGTACAGGTCGCAACACACATATAAAATTCCGTACGGAACGCGCTCACCGCTCAGTGTTCGTCGCCCGAGAAGCGGGTAGGTGTGTTTATGTATGTTTTTACATTTAATCTTATAGGTGTATAGCTTTTCGTAACCTTTCATCTTATTTTATTTAATAATTCATCGAAAGAGTTTACAGAAATCCATATTTAAAACATATCTCTGGATAGATAGATCTTTTTACATAATATTGACTATATTGCAAGCTTAGGGAGATAAGGGGATGCACCCAGTAACAATGATACAGCAACAATGGAATCGCAACCAGAAAATCGTCGTCATTATTCGCTGCCAGAATGTCTAGACTCAATGGCTAACCTCTCTCAACTGACCCTTGTTATTCCGAACGGAAATAAACGTATGTGTGTGATGTATTCACGGAATCGATTCAGGATTCGAAACAAATCCGTATGTATGTAGCCGACCTTAGATGCGCTCTTGGTAGAAGTAATTGTCATAGATTACTGTATATATACTAGAGATAGATGCAAACTCAAATTTAATTTTCGTTTTGCTTTGCGCTTTGCCTAACAGATAGCGCTAAATTAAAAGTGCTTTAAGCTCGGCCTTTATTTGCATAACAATTTTTTATTTTATATACAACCATTAATTACATTGCAGCACTTGTACACAAGTGCTGCAATGTAATTAATAGTTGTTTATGTTTCCTGTGCTAATTGTTAGTTCCTACTACAAAAAATAAAAACCGGTTATTTTTAAAATGTTTATTGTTTAAAAATTCTTTGCTTAGTTATTGATTAACATTAGATGTTAAATTTAACAATATTTGCACAGTATAAATTGACTTCTTTTTACAATGTCCCTACTGGTTAGTAAGTATCTTATATTACAACGAATAGAATAGAATAGAATTATTTTTATTCAATATAGATTATTACATAACACTTATTGAGTAATTTTTTATTTACTACTGGTTCGGAAAATACCTTTCCTGGAAAGAACCAGCAAGAAACCCAGCGGGACTTTTTTAAACATATTTCACTTTACAATAATTTTCTTTGTACACTTTATATAAATTTTCATAGAACCAGCATGGTGGCGATCACTCCATTCCCATGGATTATTTTCATTGATATATTATTGGATATTATAATAACACTTTTTGTACATTTTCCTTTAATAAAACATTTACACTTGAGGGTATAGAATCAAAGGCAGCTATATCCAGAACAAGTCGTTTTAAACTGTGAATGCCATCTTAATCTTCATACTATTTTGAATAAATTTACAAAATTGTTTGGCATCTAAATCAGCTAAATCAGCCAAAATTCACGTTAAAGAAACGATTCAGAACCAAAGGTAGCTAAATCCACACAGTTTGGAAACAAACACAGCTAAAATTGCGGCTGGCCAATCACAGGTCTACATTGTCGAAATAACAAGATGGCGGGTCTCATACAAAACAGTGTTTGCGTGGGTGTGATTTTTATCGAAATTAAATAGGATTTCGCATCTATTTCTTATTAAAACGAGTGGAACGACAAAATAAAAGTGCAATGGAAGTGCCTGTAGCAGAAGCATTGCCAGGTAAAGAAAAACGTAAAAGAGCCGGAGAAGGAAGGCGAACAAAGGAAAACTGACAGGTGAGCCTAGACTAGTGATGTACTTAACCCGATGGAGTTCGATCGATCGATCGATGTTTTTGTTCAGTGTAAATTTTCCTATTCTGTTTTGTATTTTAAATTAGGTACATTATAATGCAAAAATGAAAATAAATAGGCTATAACAGTAATTGTCACGTTTACTTGTTTCACAGGTACTCGGCAAAATCTTTGCCAGAAAACATAACCTGCAATCATAACACTAAATCATTTGCGTGTAAACAATTAAAAATACTAGATCTCGTGCATTTTCACAGATCGTTTTACTCAAAAACCATCAAACATCATCAAGATGCGTTAATATTAAAGTGCTGTTCAGTGAAGAAAACAGTCAAGCGGCCCGTAAAAACACTAGAAAAAGTAGAGATTTTGCGATTAAATACACAATTTACGCAAAGTCACTTAAGAAAGCAATTCAGTTTGCCAGAGAAAGTATTTTAAATACACTAAAGATAACGAAGTATCGTGTTCAGTTCGTCATGCAAAACTTCTTTAAATCTGGTCGGATTCCTACACAGAAAAAGAGGCGGTGACCACAAAGAGCAAGTATGCAGCACAAAGACAATCAGTTCATAGCTTTTAAAGTCTTTAAAATGCGTTGAAGCACATTACAGAGGATCATCGCAGCAACGTAAATACCTACCTAATGAACTCAATGTTAAAAATTATTTAAACTTTTAAACAAGTGCACCCAAACAGCCCAGTCAAACCATCTTACTTTAGATCTATCTTTAATGAGGACTTTAATCTTGGTTTTGGGGTCCAAGGACGGATGTATGCTCGAAATGCATTGAACTGCAAGAAAAACTGAAAACGAAAATGATCCATCGAAGAAAAGCCACTGATGATAGAAAAGGATACACAAACTAAGAGCACAAGCATTTTTAAATTACTCAAAGATAAAAAAGCAAATGATTACGTTCTCATTCGATTGCCAAAAGAATTTGGTGCTTCCAAGTACCCGACCAGAGTTGTTACTACAGCAGACAGCTGTATCTATAATTTACAGTAGTCCAGGGTTCATCGAGAGATCTTGAATGAAAACACCACATTTGCATACATCTGGACAGAAAATGAATACGCTAAAGGTTCAAACCAAATAGCTTCCGCTGTATACGATAGGCTCAACAAACTGACTGACTCATGTAACCCACGTCCGTTTAGTGGCAGATGGATGCGCAGGCCAAAACAAAATTTAATATGATTTCCATGTGCATGCGTTGGATTTTGGAAAATCGACAAATAAAGCAAATGGAACTAGTGTTTCCGTGACAGGCCATTCTTTCATGCCGCCTGATCGAGTTTTCGCAATATTGAAAAAAGTATCCGAAAAATGAGGTCATCACTTCTCAGAAGAGTACGTCGATGTAATCAGTCAACACTCTACAGTTACGAAACTACGAGATATACCCGTGCTTGACTGGAAAACTTCTATTCACAGTATCGTAAAAACACCGGCTCAAATCCACTTCAAAATTTCTCAGTGTAAAGATTTATTATTCGAAGATCCAAAACTCAAGGAAGTGTGTTGGTACGTGGTGAATTGTATTACAATTCTGACACAGGACACTCAAAAGTTTGTGTAAAGCAGGCAAAAAGCTGAAGCTATTGACCAACAATAATTCCTTCTGGCATAGAAGTGAATCCACGAAAGTTGCGAGATGTCAGAAACCTTCTCCAAAAACACTATGGTGACTCTTGGAAAGATCTTGCACATTTAAGATATTTCCACGCCATGTTGAATACTCTAGACGAAGATGAGCTTCGGCTATTAGAAGAAAGAGGAGTTGAAGAAGAAAACGGTACTGTACGAGATTTTTGTGAGTTCAAGAAAGATAATTTGAGAGTATAACAGTTTAAATAATTAAGATTTAATTATAAAAATAATACTTTTCATAAATATTATTTTATTTACATGTGGGTCTTCAAAACACTTCAAAATGCACGTATTTTGGTTATATTATATTTGAATTTACATACTTTTAAACACATATCTTTTAACGTTGACTATAGCTACGATATGACAAAATTTTTAGAAAAGTTAAAATATACATCACTAGTCTTGTGACGTCATCACCAAAAATTGCAAACACAAACAGCTATATCCAATACAATCAGAATCAAAACAGTTAAATCCTTTGGTTGGTATCAAATGCAGCTAAGTGATTTTAAAATTACCGCTAAAAAGTAATTTTATCATTGGATTGACTGATGTGTGTGTGTTCAGTGGTACCACCATTCAAATACTTCTTTTCGTTTTTTTTCATCGTATTGCGTAAAATCAAATAAAACGTTTTTCTGTTTAACGAAAAAAATACCGAGTGGATATAGCTGCCTTTGATTCTATACGCCTCCTTGTTCATTGACAAATTTTGTACATATTCTGGGATTTTGTTGTAAAAGCGTATACATTGCCCATAAATGAATTACCAATTCTATTAAGTCTAGTAACTGGTATTACAAACATGTTTTCCTAGTATTTAAAGTATGAATATCTTTATTCTTATCAAAGCTTTATGTTTTAATGTACATACATCACATTCACAATTTAAAATGTATTTTTAAGTGTTGCATTCCCAACTGTGCAAGTAACAGAAAGTTGCATAAGTTTCCGTGTGACAAAGGCCAAAGAAACAAGTGGTTGGACTTTATAAACTGTGACAAACTTAAAAGTATGCTGATTCCAGTAACCTTTTCAAGAAGCCTGCTTGGTCACAAAATAAAAATAAAAGGTTTCATACTGTTAAATCTGACATTATCACATTAATAAGGCAGTTTAATCAGAATCATAGTTTTCATTTTTATTGTTCGTCGTTTCTTACAAGTATTATTTATTGACTGGAGGTTGGCAGTAATTAAGGTTTTTAAAAAAAAATTTGGTGATGCGATAGTGAGTAAAATAACAGCTTTTTACTAAATGCATATGAAAGTATATATGGCACTAATTAACAAAAAAACTATTTTAAAATTTTTGTCTGTTTGCTCCGGCTAATCTCCGAAACGGCTGGACCGATTTTGACGTTGTTTTCACGGGCCGATATCTGATGTTATAAGGAATAACTTAGGATACTTTCATTTTAGAAAAAAAATTAGGCTTCCGCGCAAAAAAATTAAAACCCATGAAATCGTATTAAATTCCACGCGGGAGAAGTCGCGAGGGACAGCTAGTTATGAAATATAATAAAGATCCATTTTTGAAATGGTGATGCCTTTCTTTAGCGGACAATGGTTATATGAAATCAATCATATATTATGATGCCACTGCAGAATCCATTAACCCCAGAGGAGAGATTGTACAATTAATCTCAAATAAGAAGCAGGAACCCCATTGAACGCCTGTTTGGAATATGGAAACGTTGATTCCCAGTACTCGCTTTAGGTTTACAAGTGCAGTTAAAAATTGCCTTCCTATAATTGTTGCTACGGCTGTGTTGCACAACATCTTAATAGAAGCAAAGAAGGTTTACCATCTGATGAACCCGAAATACAACTTCCTGCTCCTTGGGAAGAGTTTATACAACAAGGGCATATTAGAGAGCACAGACATAATGATAACATAAACAGAGATATAAATCCTGTGCGCAGAAGTTTTACTAATAATTACTTCAAAAGTTTGCATTTACAATCATTATAAATAAAAGTCATTTTATAGTGCTATATGCATTACTAACATTTTTTGCCAAAGATAATTGTAATTCTAAAAGTTCAGTTTTTAATTTTTCTTGTTGGAGTTGCTCATCAAGGAATAAAGTTTTCTTTTCTGCCTCAATATCTGCATTTTTTTTTCAAAATTTATACTAGCTCCAACTTGCTAGCCAGTAAATTGTCAGCCATTGAAGCCCTTGGTCTTCTCCTGTGAAGCCATGTCAGGCTCCCCTTTTTTTTTGTTACCAGTGAATCTGACATTTTGGTTTATAGTGCAGCTGCAGACCAACCATGCCAAATATTATCCTTATTCTAAAACAAAAAGTAGGTTTATTATATTCAGTCCAAACTTCATACTCATGTGATAAAATCCACATAAGCAGTTTGAAATAGCATTGCACAGTGCTGTACCAATAACAGTTGGCGACGAAAGAGTAGTGAATATTTGTGATGAGATTGGTAGCTGAACTTCACAACGACTTGAGCCATCAATTGCTTCCTTATTTAACTCCTCACATTCAGCCTGGGAGCTATTCAATCCCGAGGAACTGGCTTGGTCAATCTGAAAATAAAATAAATATTAAAAATAAAAACTATCTGTCATAAAACAAAGTCTGTTTGAGCTAATCTCAAAATCTACTTTCAATTTGTTTTAGTTGTTATAATTAAGTAGGTAGTTAAATTAATCCATGTAAAGGTGCTATAATAAGTTAATTTAAGATGGTGACTACTTAGTGGTGTCTAAGGGGATTATATGTACATATTTTGTGTTGAAATATACACTATAATACATAAATTAAAGACCTAGAGAACTGGCTAGTATGTTTATAATTACCACAGTTGAACAGCCAGGTACTGCATCTAATAATACAATGGTCGGTAATATTTCTGCATCTTCCTTTACTTTATTAGACGCTGTAACTGAGTCTTCTTGAAATTGACCATCACTATCAAATTCGTTTGGAAGACCATCTAATGCAGGGCCAAGTAATATTTCTACTTGCCCATGAAAGAAAATGGTGGTGGATGATTGGGCCTGCCTCCACCTGGAAATAGCAAAGTATAGATTATGAAACAGTGTTAACACTAAAAAGGAGCATAAGTAGTCACTAGGCATCACTACAATCACTTGCAATTCGCAGACTAGGAAACCACTGAATCAATTTTGGTGAGAGTTTACAGTTAGAATAGTTAGGTATTCGAAATAGAGGTCATAAATTATTAATGCTAGAATGTTTGAAAATATAACGTGTTATTAAGTTACAAATAGATCATACCTGTTAAGAAAATCTCCTTCTTTGTTACAGCTTTGTCTTTACTTGTTGTTCTTTTAAAGTTATCCCAACACGTCCTAAGTTGGTCGGTATTTCGGACATTGAAACTGCTCAGGGAATTGAACTATTCCGTGAGCACCTTCCAACCCTCATTTTTATGAGCAATCGTCACTGCATCTGTTTTTTTGTTTTCTATTATATTTTTCAATGAGTCCTATTAAAATTTCTTTTTCATTATCGCAGAAATTAGGTCCTCGATTTTTTTCATTAAAACACAAATTAACTAAAATTACAAATTATAAGAATTAAAAACCACCACAAAACGAAATCTACAAGCGCGAAACCGAAAACATTTGACATTCAATACAACTAATATAGAATTACACTGTTTACAGAACGTTTTGTATAGGCGCCATGACATTTTGATTAGGCTGCATAATAACGAGAGTGAAGTGTGAGAGAATGACAAGTCAGAGCAGTCAGACCGGTTGTTTTTGTTCATTTAATCACAGATAATATCTAGGTACTTGATGTTTGATTTAGTAATCCCTCGTTAAGATCCCTCTATAGAATGTAAACCTTTTTAATGTCGACGTCAATTTTAACAGAACTTTTGTTAATGACTAATTAAGAATAGTTTGGTGAAATCGGATCTTAGATTTAGTTATTTTTTGTTTGAAAGGTGACTTGATCGAGAGGGTTCTTAGCTATGACTCAAAAAATATTTTCAGCCGTTTGAAGATCATCATCTCTTTTTGTTTCAGGGCTTATAAAAAATTTAATTTAAGTTATTAACATCAACACGCACATACTGATACTTAAATAACATCAACACATCATTATTTTAAAGTCAATTTCTTGAAGATAAATTGTTACACAAAATTCGATATTTTGACAACAGTAATAGACATTAAATAGAATATAAATTTTGTATATTAATATAATATTTAAAATTAAAATTAAATTGACATTAAATTGACCATGTACATAAATTTAACAAACATTATATATTTACAAATATTTCCATGTAATTTAAGCGCTTAAAAATAATGTGGCATAATCTATAGCTTGCAGCCAGCTTCATCTTGTTGCATTGTTTTGTTGCACCAGCATAGCATTCTGTTGTTGTTGCTGCTGCTGTTGATTGCGATACGGATGTTTTCGTTGATTATAATAATTGTTATGTTATCTGGGAAGTCGCCAAAAGAATGTGAGTGCCTGGTATGACTTTTTGGGCGGGATACCGCTAGCAAAAATCCTGTATGGTGACTGTGATTAGGTGTAATTTGTTGTGGTATGGGCACTTGTATCTTTGCAGCAATCGAGATATGACCCTATGAAAAATAATATTGCTAAATAAAGAAACTATTATACTGTGATTAAGAAAGAAATAAAACCTTTATAATTTGAAATTTAATTTCTGATCAATATTTACTACTATTTATAAGATAAAAATATGTCAAAAGTACCTAAATCTTAAAGCTCATTAAGATACATTTACATGTAATTAATATATTTTGTAAGTTTCTATTAAAAAGGAGGCAAAATAAAATTTATAGTATTTGCATACCGTAAGCCAGTTGTTGGTGTAGTACATTTCTACGCCTTGAACTTGCGCATATCTGTTGTTAAATTGCTGCATTCTAAAATGTTGTTGGTTTTAAAACTGATACCAAATTTTTTGGTTGTCCAGTCAGCGTCAAAAGGAAGGTGGCAGTCAAGGTGATCAAATATTTAGAAACTTCCAAAGTAGGCAAATTCTTGTGATCACCAATCTTGCTATATCGGAACATTTACAGCGACAAATATATGGTTTCAGTCAAACAGTCCATAATACAGTAACAAACAAAACTGCAATGGTAGCGAAGCAGCTAAAGTATTAAAAAATGTGGGACACAACAGGAAATATTACTTTATCGTAATACGATAGGGTACAATTTGTTTTATTGTAAGTTTTATTATAAAAAATACATTTTACTTCATATTAAATTATTAATATTAATGTTCCTTTCAATAATATTTCTCTTATTCTTACCACAGAATAATAACTAATACACACATACTTCCTTACGCGACACCGAACAAAGTGGACGTGTTATCGGTTGTAATTACAAAAACAATAAAATACGCTTAAACGAACTTAATCCTTAAGTTAATAGGGTGCATATAATAAATCGGCATACACTCCCTACGCTGTTG
>JAGSMP010003573.1:0-10129 GCA_029286625.1 Parnassius orleans
CGCATGACACGTGCATGTCGTCCATTAACAAAACAGACAATATAAAATGTCTAGGTATCACGCTTGATACAAATTTAAATTTCCGCAAACACATCGATTTACTTTGTGCTAGAGTTCGTAAATTAATATATATTTTTATATATCTCAGGCAGGTCTATTTAGCTTTGTATCAATCCATACTCACTTATGGCATTACTTTCTGGGTTGGTGCTTCTAAAACAATATTGCTCCCACTAGAACGTGTTCAGAGAGCAATTCTAAAGGTAGCCACTTTCCATCCATTCATGTTTCCTACACATCAACTTTACTTGGCATGTAGTGTACTAACTGTCCGTCAGTTGTTTATCCTGAACACATATTAAAACAGCATACCGAACTTCCATTTAAATTACAAATTACAAACCAAACACGCATTTGTGAACAGATTTTACATATTTTTAGGACCATTTCTATATAACAAGCTCAACAAGTCGCTAAAGATATATAGTGTAAGTTATAAGAAATGTAATATAATTGTAAGGGAATTTCTGAATAAATTAAATTACGTAGACACAGATAAATTGTTAGAAATTCTAAAATAGTTTGTATTAATTGTAGGTAACAAATAATTGTTATTTAGTTATTTTATTTATTATATAATATAGTTTAATTATTTAAATTATCTAGTGTCCTACCTTATTAAACCCATAGTGTAAGTGATGGTCTGAAACACAGGTACACAACCTAGTTCAGGCAGATAGCTAATGTTAAAAACTTGACTTTTCAATTTTTCTTTTGTAGATTCTTATGTGTTGTGATGGTCACTGTACGTCCCGATTTTATCGCGACTGTCCCGGAATATATATGTATGAATGTATGTACATATAGATGTATGCGTTGTTAGATTCATCTTCACCTGCGGATAGTCATAGTCTACATTTAATCGTAGTTTTGTATTTATACACGACACTCTTAAACCATATAATAATGTTTGCTTGAATAATTAAGTATATTGCGAACGTCTCATATGCAATCTGTATAACTTCGGGCCTTGCTAGACGCCTTTCAAACCGCACCTTTTCAAGGAGACTAATATTTTGACACTTCCGTCACTGATATTTTTGAAAACACATTATTACACATTACACATGTTTACATACAGGAACAAATATGATAAATATGATTACAATTAAATAAAGTAACAATAAGTCTAACAAAAATAACATGCTATAATAAAATTAAAACCATGTGTAGCTTAATAATGAAAAATCTACAAAAGAAAAATTGAAAAGTCAAGTTTTTAACATTAGCTATCTGCCTGAACTAGGTTGTGTACCTGTGTTTCAGACCATCACTTACACTATGGGTTTAATAAGGTAGGACACTAGATAATTTAAATAATTAAACTATATTATATAATAAATAAAATAACTAAATAACAATTATTTGTTACCTACAATTAATACAAACTATTTTAGAATTTCTAACAATTTCTCTGTGTCTTCGTAATTTAATTTATTCAGAAATTCCCTTACAATTATATTACATTTCTTATAACTTACACTATATATCTTTAGCGACTTGTTGAGCTTGTTATATAGAAATGGTCCTAAAAATATGTAAAATCTGTTCACAAATGCGTGTTTGGTTTGAGGGTTTACACAAACTAAGTCCATTCTTCTCCTGTCTATGGATTTTAATTTAAATGGAAGTTCGGTATGCTGTTTTAATATGTGTTCAGGATAAACAACTGACGGACAGTTAGTACACTACATGCCAAGTAAAGTTGATGTGTAGGAAACATGAATGGATGGAAAGTGGCTACCTTTAGAATTGCTCTCTGAACACGTTCTAGTGGGAGCAATATTGTTTTAGAAGCACCAACCCAGAAAGTAATGCCATAAGTGAGTATGGATTGATACAAAGCTAAATAGACCTGCCTGAGATATATAAAAATATATATTAATTTACGAACTCTAGCACAAAGTAAATCGATGTGCTTGCGGAAATTTAAATTTGTATCAAGCGTGATACCTAGATATTTTATATTGTCTGTTTTTGTTAATGCGGGACATGCACATGCAGTGTCATCATACGAGCTACAATTATGAGCGTAAATATTTAGGTGAGTATGTATGTTATTGTTTCTCATTAAAAATAACATAATTTATTGTGTTTTATCTGCGTTTAAATTTAGAAGATTGTTAAGAAGTCAATTAGATACTATGTTAAAGCCTTGCTGAGCGTATTTATAAACCTCATCTCGTGATTTAGCTGAGAACAACAGGGCTGTGTCATCCGCATAGGACATTATGACATCATTTTGAAGTTGAATATTGCACAAGTCATTTATATAAATTAGGAACAATGTAGGCCCCAGGATACTGGGCATATTTTTTTACATTGCGTATGTACGAAAAAATGAATTTATTTAATAAAAAACGGACTTTCTCATATACAACGGGTCATGGTGATTCGCTAGAGGTGCCTAAATTAAGATTGGTTGAAATGGCTTTTCTAAGGAAATGCATAACATTTTACTGAAAAGTAGTGTAATATTTATACATAAACTTCAAAAGTACTTGTTAAGGAGAAGGTTGATCATATTTAAAAAGTTACGATAAAAGATCCCAAAGTGCCTGCCAGTTCTCCTCTGAGAAGTTTAAAATTTTGACGTTCCTAAGAGCTTTAAACAACCCTAAATTTAAAAAAGTTTTGACTTTACTTAACAATGGTTACTGTAGTCGAGTTGTAGGTTTTTAATATTAAGTTACTTGTCGCATATAAATTACATCAAATATGGGCGGTATCAACGTAGTTATAAATTTCTAACATATTGTAATTATTTTACAAACTTATTTTAATGTGAACTCACTTTGTTGCTATATACGTATTTTTTTTAATTTCTAAGAATTTTGTGGCACATACAAGTAAGCATTTGTACAGTAGAATAGATTAGTCGAGCCATGATAGCTCAGGGCCTAAGTATTTACTCGCTGAAAATTTCTCAGTACGCGAGCGATGCGGGTTCGATCCTAATCAAAATTGAAATGGTTAATTGCAATTTTAAGTGCTGATTTATACCATCGTGCCCAATTATTGCCTCAATCAAATTAGCGACTACGTTATCATATCAAAGAAGTCATAATAAAGTCAGCGCGCTTCCATTACAGTCCATACAAATACTTGTTCCGTCTTTTCGATACAATCTACATCAAATCATTCACATGCCAAGTCCGTACAAAAATGGTCATAGTTCCCTATCTATCTTTTATTTCTTGGCAGTGCAACCCTAAGATATACATGACCGTAACAAACCTTCCCGTAAACCACCAGTGCCCTAAACTATCCTGAAGGTCGCCCGTGTATACCGAGAGTACTCGTACCTACCACGAATGAAACTGTAATCCTACAATAACTAATAACTAAAAAATTAGAGAAAGTGGTATGTCAGGATCAGTCTCTTGGCGATCGATCCTCTCTGCCTACCCCACAAAGGAAAACGTAAAGCTATAGTAGGTCTTTTTCTTCAAAAAAATGTTTACCTTTTCAGTTGTAGGTATGTCATTTTCTATGGAATTGTAACGAAATTATTACTAACCCAAGTGAATTTTATAAGTTGGTCGACTATTACCCGTTAACTTGTTAAGCCTACTTAGCTGTGATAGTTTTCCTTTTAACTTCATTATATACTCTAATAAAAAAATACCACTTTATAGATAAATATTTCGCAAACGGACCCCTGAATCGAAAAATGTTGATATACTCCCAACATTTTTGACAGACCTATCCAACGACACCCATATGATGGAATAGACGTTTAAAAAAATCACCTGTATGTATATATATCCAAAATAAAAATGTTTTTCAAGATTTTTATTCACAACTTTGCAGGCGTGACTAAAATCCATAACTTTGCCAAATCACAGCTTTGTAATAGTAACTAGGGTCTCTGAATAAAACCACGGACGGACGGACGGACGGACATGGCTAAACTATAAGGGTTCCTTGTTGTCGTAGTTAACAGCGGAACCCTAAAAATCCTCCTAATTTCAATAAAGTAGATGGGTGCGATAATTTTCAAGACAGTTTAGTAGTACTTACAGTAAGCTCACTCTATGTAGAATGGACCAGTTAATATTGTATTTAAAAGCTGAAGGTAACCTAGGGTAATTATGACAACAGGACGCACAAAGTGCAAAGCAAAAGCAATCGAAATCTATAAAAAGTTCGGGGCTGTAAGTCTAATATCTTGTCTACTTACTATCAGGTGGTTCAAATTTGGCATCAAGGTCATCATTAGGCGTATATAAAGGCATAAACAATTTTTTTTATAGGATAAAGGTGACAAACGAGCACACAGTCTACCTGATGGTAAGTGGTTGCTGCGGCCCATAGACATCCACATCTATCCTCGATTACGAATCAAAATGCAGATGCACTGTCACCCGTGAAGACTAAGATGGAATGCCTCGTTTCCAGTAATTAGGATCTCCGTTTCTCTACACTCACCATACGAAACACAGCAGCGTTAAGCTGCTATTATGCGCTGGTATTCTGTGAGAGCGTGGTCCTTCTTCGGTTGAGCCGACCCATTTGTGCTACAACTATACTACTAATATAGATGCATCATGGCTCTACCACGTAAACATTCGTCGACATATTTAATTCTTGAATATTATCATCATTATCATTCCCTTCATGAGTCTGCTGCTGAACAAAACGCGCCCCTAAGTCACCTGCATCCAAGGAATTCCTGCATATCTTACCAAGTCGTCTCTCCATCAAGTATACCTCTCAAAAACCTTTCTTTTCTATCGTTTGTCAGTTCTTCAAGCTATATGGGCGTCCCATTGCCCACACAACTCTGGTTCTATCTATCTCGGATCTCTTCCTTACGAATTCATACGCATACTTAAACGTGACGTGAAGATATGCGTTTTTAATTTTAAATAAGTCTACCGAACGCTGCCCAGTTGAGTTGGACCTGTCGATTGACCTCTCGATCAAAGTTAGACTTAGCTAATCGGAAAAATTGGTTAGTTAATTATTCTCGTCAGCAACTTCGAGCGAGTGTTGCCAACAACTGCCAGTACAGATGTAATATACTCGTATTATGTACGTTACACATGTCTTTTGTTGTGTCCATGTTCATTCCTTTCATTTTTCAATATACTTTAATAAAAAAAATGAAAACAGTGAAGCGTAATTGCAAGAAGAATCGCTGAAAGTCATGTATTCAATTAGATATATAAAGGATAATACTTTTAAAAAATAATGATAATATCCTACTAAAAACATAAATATGAAAAGGGGTCCAAGTTCGGTACAGACGACTCTCGGGGTAGTCGACTACAATGATAAAAGACTTGAGATCTAATCAGGCGCCAAACTGCATAGCAATCCTTTAAATTATCCTTTAAATCAGTTGCAGAACTTCATACATTTTGAATTACTCAACTGTTGAACGCGCTAACACAGAATATCTTTTTTTAATGTTAATGCAAGAGGAGCATAAGTAGGGTGGAACAAAGTATCTAAGACACTAGGACAACCATAATTGTAACGCATTTATATCCAAAAATAAATTATATGTTGGCTCCTGTTAGGATTCGCAGTCAGAACTCGAGACTTAGAAAATACAGTCCTGTACTTGACCCTGGAACTTATAATTTACACGAAATATTGTAAATATTCAACACATTTACATTTAAATGACGTGAGACATTTGTGTCTAAAAACTGTTGTTTCTTGTTAGTAGTGAAAATCGATTTAAGCTAATGACAGACCAACGCGAGGTAATCATGTTCGTGTCATAAAATATGCAAAAGCTGTATTTACCCTTGTGATCGGACGTTGATGATAGAATAATAAAGGCAACTCATCAAACAGATTTACATTGCCACTGCCTTGTTATTATTCATCGTAAAACAATTCTCGACTATTTGAAACTTTTATGGTCTGAGTATTGAAAACTTAAATTTTAATAAAAAGAAATAGTCCAAATCTTCAGAAGTCGGTGTTAAGACACCTGTATAGACGAATTAAAGCCCTGACTTCGGAAGTAGTTGTGCTGAATTTTTTTAGCTGTTTGAATCCGACTTTTACTTTTTATTAAATGTTTAACATTGGGTCCTTACATACGAAATTAGCGTTTTGTCGTACTGACCACTTTAATCTGAAATATCTCCTCTTTAGTTAAGAATTCCACATTCAAATTTATAAATTCATTTGAATTTTGAAAACAGTCATTCATTTGTTTCTTCCTCATTATTTTATTATTTGGCGTCGCTTACTACCGAACAATGGAAAACATGAAATATCGGTATATTTACGTAAGTAAAAAAACTTGAACGAATTCATGAATTGAGTGAATCGAACTTGCAAACACGCGTCGACTGATGTGTTAATTTGCTCAACCGACACAATAATGAAGGGAAAAGTGAATACTGTACGATAATTGGTAGCACTCGTCGCAATGGATGAATCCTGGAGACCCAGCCAAATCCTGCCCTAAACGAAAATTGAGTCAGAAAAAGTTACTTGTGAGTGTTTGGTGGACTAGCGCCGGTGTCGTTCACTACAGCTTTCTAAAATCTGGCCAAACGATTACTGCAGATATCTGTCGTCAGCAACTGCAAACCATGAAGGAAGAACTAGCTGCTAAACAACCGAGATTGGTCAATCGCTCTAGGCCACTGCTGCTTCACGACAACGCAAGACCACACACTGCACAACAAACAACCACTAAGTTAGATGAGCTACAATTGGAATGTCTGCGACATCCACCGTACTCCCCGGACCTTGGTCCAACAGATTACCATTTTTTCCGGAATTTGAAAACTTCTTACAAGGAAAAAAATTCAACTCCGATGCGGCAGTCCAAACCGCCTTCAAAGAGTTTATTGATTCTCGCCCCCATGTTTTTTTTAGTAAAGGGATCAATGAACTACCTATGAGATGGCAAAAGTGCATAGATAACAACGGTGTATACTTTGATTAATTAAATATATTTTACAAAAAAAAATTGACTTTATATTCCTCCCGTACAAAACGCCAATTTCATATGTAAGGACCTAATATTTTGACCCTTTAGAGTGAACTAAGAAACATCACAAGCTCAAGGTAACAACAACCAGAATGTCGTCAAAATAATAAGATTAAAACTTCATCCCCTATTTTCCCACCCTTAAGGTTAATTTTTTTCTCCAAATTCATATGAGACCACCTCTGAAGTATAACCTGTTTGCTTAAAAAGAATCAATGACACACAATTGACGAAGACATCGCGTAACTTACACACAAAATAGAACATAAAGTCGAATTTAGAACCACCTCCTTTTTTAATTGGCCAAAACATAATTGCTAGTAAGCACCATTCTATGCTTTGGGTGAAACTATATAGTTTATATGTATGTATGTATGTACTATGTGGCGTTCCTTGGGGGAGAACTGTGTTCAACAGTAGATTTGTGAAGGTCTATAAAGATGATTATGTATACTATGAAAGATGCCATAAAAGTCCTTCCGATAGACGGTGGTATACAATCCCATTTACGCCAGACGCCGAGACCAGCGACGGGCAATAGTATGAAAGGTTAGAAATGTGTAATACTGCGATGGTCAAACACCTGCTGAACATAACGAGAATAAGAAGAACATTTGTGTTTGTAAGTATGTCGGGCTTCACCCAAAAAGGTTTTTTGCTTATTTCTAAAACGAGTTATTTGATTTTTTTTAAAGTACTCATGATGGTGTGTTAAGCAATGTCTAGTAACGTCTCTCTTTTCACGTCATTTTCAATAAGTCTATGTATTGTATATCAGTTCTCATTTGACATTGCTTGCCCGAGATACCTTCTTCTAGCTCCTTTTGACTTAAAACACTAAAACAATATACATTGACAAAGGCAAGGTCTTTAGGGGAAGCCTTGAATTTTTTTACCCGTCCTACCCTTAATCTACTGACCCTGCTCCCATCCCCAGTGAGCCAGGACAGAGGACAGGGTCGACGTCATGGGAAATTTCTACCCGTGTATGTGTTCAAACCTAGAGGGTGACGCGGCCAATTTGCGTTTATTTTGCGTTAGTTATATTAGGTCTCACAGTTCCTGAAGAATCGTTTACTTTGTAATTGAGAATACATTTTTGTGGAGTGAGATAGTGCAGGTGGAGGTGGTGAAGAGCGTGATATCGGAACCGACGTGGCAGTGATAAGCAGCTGTGTCTTTGTCGCTCAGCTCCTAGTCTCTTTCATTATGGGTTTCGCTGTGAATGCGATTGGGTCGACGGCTGCACTGGTGACAGTGCCTGCGACCCTCGCCGCCGCTGCTGTTTTCACTGCGACTAAAATAACATATCTAGGTCTCTAAAATATTGTATTTTTATTGAGTAACATTTATGGATATTTTTTTATAGTTGGGTTTTGAATGGCAATCTTATTTGTGATATGCTATTTAATTCACAAAATATTACAAAATTTTATTTTTATTGTATAATTATATTTTTTTCTAATAAGGAAACTACGAAAACAAAAGCAAAGTTGTTATTTTACGATAGATCATTTAAGGCTAAGGGTAAAAAGATTGTATACGATGTAATTGAATTTTTAAAAGAGGAATGTATATAAAACCATACGTTTACTAATAATATTTGTATCATTCAAATCTCCATTAGTATTTCTAAAAATATGTGTAAGGTTTTATTCAAGTTAAAGTTGAAATTCAAATGCAAATATACTTAAATATTGTTAGTTTGCTGAATTCTTAGCATTTATTAGCTTGGTGTCTATGTGCTTTATTGTTATAAGTACTTGATATCAATTTTTGTGATATAATTGAAGTTGTTAAATAAAATAATACAACAAATATTGACTTTTATATGAACAAACCATTATTATTAAACCTTCAATTTTTTCATAAATGACTCTATTCTAATATTTTCCATATTTTTATATTTTTCGCATACCTACACATCCAATCGCTAAGTGCTGCTAGTAAATCGAATATGTTAGAAGTAGAGCTTTTATGTCCCCTAAGAAACACGTCGCATTATCACATTATATTCTACGTAGTTCATTAGCTTTCATCAATGTTCGAAAATCGTCTAGGTAGTCGAAATTAGCAATAAAACTACATCGTCATAAATTTTAAAGTAGATTTACATTCAACGGAGATTAGTCATCTGTGAGGACAAGATTATAGTGCACGAGTGTATGCACGAACGCTGGTGCACTCTATTCCTACGGAACCAACACGACCAGGATTTACGTGCTTTCCGATGCACAGTGTGAAGCATCGCCATCTACTTGACTCTGGCTGCTACTGATAATTTCTATATTTTTTTATAGAATAAAGTGACAAACGAGCACACAGTCCACCTGATGGTAAGTGGTAGCTGTGATCCAAAGACTTTTAAGTAGTAGTATATTTAAATATCTTTGCTGTGGCCCATAGACATATATATACATCTATCCTCGATTACGAATCAACATGCAGATGCGTTGTCACCCGTGAGGACTAAGATATAATGCTTCTTGACAAAAAAAAAACTCAATAACTGATTTTTGATCCGTCATGACAAGCAGTTGCGTTTACAACCACTAGAACAATGAGCTAGTCACTTGAGGTTATACCGACATATTGAAGCTATAAGATATTTGCTTTGGCCTTGTGCTTTATCGTTTATTTTACCCGTAGTGGCGGGTTAGAATACCCACTACCCCATATCTTCCCGTGGGTGTCGTAAGAGGCGACAGAGGGAAACTGAGGCAGAAGATGGGCAGCAGCATCTTTCTGATAACAGCAACAATAAAACTGCGGTTGCCAACCCGCTCGCCAAGCGTGGCAACTACGGCAATATCCCCAATGAAGAAAGTTACGAAGAGACGGCCCCCAGTTCCCGGCGGCCCGCTATTCCTGGCTACGGTGGCGACCATGGTAACGGCGGGGCAGGGGTGCTAAGAATCTCCGGTGGAGGTTCGGCTGCCACCACGACGACTCGACCTGGCAACTTATAACGCACGCACTCTGAGGACTGACGAGAAGATCCTGAGTTGAAGAAGAGATAGACAAGTTGCGCTGGAATATTATAGGATTATCCGAGGTCCGAAGAGAGGGGAGGACACGGTAATCCTCGAATCCGGCAACTTG
>JAGSMP010003575.1:0-34242 GCA_029286625.1 Parnassius orleans
AGGATACGGTATTAACATCAATGGCAAGTATCACTCACCTTCATTTGCCGACGATATAGTCCTTATGGCAGAATCGCTGGAGGACCTAAGCACAATGCTCAATGACCTCAATAGTGCCTCCCAACGGATAGGTCTTAAGATGAACATGGACAAAACAAAGATCATGTTTAATGTCCATGTCACACCTATGCCAGTAGTTGTTGGGAGCACTAAGCTCGAAGTTGTTGACGAGTATGTTTACCTGGGACAAATAGTCCGACTAGGTAAGTCCAACTTCGACCGAGGTCAATCGACGGATTCAACTCGGCTGGGCAGCGTTCGGAAATTACGGCAGATCTTCTCGTCAGGTATACCTCAAAACTTGAAAACGAGGCTGTACAACCAGTGCGTGTTGCCAGTGATGACCTACGGAACTGAGACGTGGTCCTTCACTGCTGGCCGGATGAGGAAGCTCAAGGTCGCTCAGCGAGCTATGGAGAGGGCTATGCTCGGAGTCTCACTGCGTGATAAACTTAGAAATAAGGATATCCGTAGTAGAACCAGAGTGACCGACATAGCCCAACGGATTAGTAAGCTGAAGTGGCAATGGGCCGGCCATATAGCTCGAAGAACCGACAACCGATGGGGAAGAAAGGTTCTCGAGTGGCGGCCTCGTACCGGCGGACGAAGTGTAGGGCGTCCCCCCACTAGATGGAGTGACGACCTGGTAAGACATGCAGGAAGTCGATGGATGCAGGTGGCTGAGGACCGTGCTTTGTGGCATTTTTTGGGGGAGGCCTATGTTCAGCAGTGGACTTGTGAAGGGCTGTAATGATGATGATGATATAATAATATTGTATAGGTAGTGGGTATTCTTACCCGCCCGTGTAGTGGCGGTAAGAATACCTATCTTCCGTGGGTGTCGTAAGAGGCGACAAAGGAAACTGATACAGAAGATGGGCAGCAGCATCTTTCTGATAAAGCCAAAACAATAAAAACTGGGTTGCCAACCCGCTCGCCAAGCGTGGCAACTATGGCAATATACCCCCCATGAGCGACGACACAAATAAACGGCCCCAGTCCCCGGCGGCCCCGCTATTCCTGGCTACGGTGGCGACCATGGTAACGGCGGGGCAGGGGGTGCTAAGAATCTCCGGTGGAGGTTCGGTTGCCACCTACGACGACTCGACCTGGCAACATATAACGCACGCACCCTGAGGACTGACGAGAAGATCATGGAGCTGGAAGAAGAGATAGATAAGTTACGCTGGAATATAATAGGACTATCCGAGGTCCGAAGAGAGGAGGACACGGTAATTCTCGATTCGGCAACTTATTCTATCACCGGGAGGGCGACCATCTGTCCCAAGGAGGTGTCGGATTTATCGTCCACAAGTCTCGTTAACAACGTTGTAAAGATCGGGAGTGTGTCGACGAGGGTTGCGTACCTTATACTCAGAATCACCAAACGGTATTCGCTGAAGGTCATACAGGTCTGCACCAACCTCGGCACACCACGGAGGTGGAGAAATGTATGAGGATATCTCTAGAGCCATGCATTCCTCCAAAACCCACTATACGGTGTTAATGGGAGACTTCAACGCAAAACTAGGCACAAGAGAGCGGTGAGCTGAAAGTAGGAAATTCGGAATAGGGCAACGGAACCCAGGGGCCAGCTGGCCGACTTTATGGAAAGAGGACTCTTTATGATGAACTCTTTCTTCCAAAAGCGGCCCACAGGAAGTGGACCTGGTCGAGCCCCGACGGTTCGACAAAAAATGAGATTGACTTCATTATGACGACCAGACGACAACTGTTCAGTGATGTCTCAGTGATCGCGAGGGTGAAAACTGGCAGCGACCACCGAATGGTGAGAGGCACACTGAACCTAAACGTTAAGTTGGAGAGGTCACGTCTAATGAAGTCAACGCTCCGTCCCCCTCGTGCTCTAATCCAAAGTCCCGAAAACTTTCAGCTCGAATTACAAAATCGTTTTCAGTGCCTAGAAGTTTGCAATGAAGTGGACGATATGAATGACAAGCTTGTGGAAACTGTCCATGCGGTCGGAGCTAAGTTCTGTAAGACCCGTCGCAGAAGAACACAAAAACTCTCCGATCACACTCTTAATCTCATGGTTGTTAGACGGGAGATGAAGCTGCAATCTTCAGCAGATTTGACAGTATACAGGCAACTGAACAGACAGATCTCCAAATGCATGCGGCGAGACTTACGCAACTTCAATACAGCTCGTATTGAAGAAGCGATCGAGCGGAACCAGGGCTCCAAAGTCTTTGCCAGAGATCTGTCTGCCAGAAAGAGCCAACTGTCGAAGCTGAAGACCAATTGTGGCAGCATCGTTTCCGGGACACCTGAGATTTTGAGTGAGATTGAGAGGTTCTATGGGCAGCTGTACACGTCATCGTTGGAGCCACACGCAAGTGTGAGTAACGATCCAAGAGCAAGTCTTATCCGACACTATTCCGATGATATCCCGGACGTCAGTCTGAGCGAGATTAGAATGGCTCTCCAGCACCTTAAAAACGGCAAGGCCCCAGGTGAGGATGGAATTACAGCGGAGCTTCTGAAAGCGGGTGGAAAACCGGTACTTGAAGTCCTTCAGAAGCTCTTTAATTCCGTCCTCCATGGTGGCATTACACCGGAGGCGTGGAGCAGAAGTGCGGTGGTCTTGTTCTTCAAAAAGACAGACCGATTTCCCTTCTGAGCCGCGTCTACGTGCTGTTTTCGAGAGTCATTACGAATCGTCTCGCATGCAGACTCGACGACTTCCAGCCTCCCGAACAAGCCGGTTTCCGAAAAGGCTTTAGCACCATAGACCACATACATACCCTTCGGCAAATTGTACAGAAGACCGACGAGTACAATCTGCCACTTTGCCTGCGTATGTGGACTATGAGAAAGCCTTGATTCCGTCGAAATTGGCGGTGCTGCAGTCCTTCAGCGGTGCCAAGTGGACTGTCGGTATCGAGGTGCTGAAGTGTTTGTACAGTAGGGCTACGATGGCTATCCGAGTACAGAACCAGAGTACGAAACCTATCCAACTGCAGAGGTGTAAGACAGGGTGACGTAATATCCCGAAACTCTTCACCGCTGCATTGGAAGACGTTTTCAAGCTACTGGACTGGAAAGGATACGGTATTAACATCAATGGCGAGTACATCACTCACCTTCGATTTGCCGACGTTATAGTCCTTATGGCAGAATCGCTGGAGGACCTAAGCACTATGCTCAATGACCTCAATAGTGTCTGCCAACGGATACGTCTCAAGATGAACATGGACAAAACAAAAATCATGTTTAATGTCCATGTCACACCTATGCCGGTAGTTGTTGGGAGCACTAAGCTCGAAGTTGTTGACGAATATGTTTACCTGGGACAAATAGTCCGACTAGGTAAGTCCAACTTCGACCGAGAGGTCAATCGACGGATTCAACTCGGCTGGGCAGCGTTCGGGAGATTATTACGACCCATCTTCTCGTCAGGCATACCTCAAAACCTCAAAACTAAGTTGTACAACCAGTGCGTGTTGCCAGTGATGACATACGGAACTGAGACGTGGTCCTTCACTGCTGGCCGTATGAGGAAGCTCAAGGTCGCTCAGCGAGTTATGGAGAGGGCTATGCTCGGGTTTCTGCATGATAAACTTAGAAATGAGGATATCCGCAGAACCAGAGTAACCGACATAGCCCAAAGGATTAGTAAGCTGAAGTGGCAATGGGCCGGCCATATAGCTCGAAGAACCGACAACCGATGGGGAAGAAAGGTTCTCGAGTGGCAGCCTCGTACCGGCAGGCGAAGTGTAGGGCGTCCCCCCACTAAATGGAGTGACGACCTGGTAAGACATGCAGGAAGTCAATGGATGCAGGTGGCTCGGGACCGTGCTTTGTGGCATTCCGTGGGGGAGGCCTATGTTCAACAGTGGACTTGTGAAGGGCTGTAATGATGATAATGATGATGATATAATAATATTATTGTTATTTTATTTTTTCTTGATTGATAAATTCATCGTCATCTTTTTAGCATTAATCCCAGGTTGCGCTTAGTTTCTGCTTTTCCAGTTCTATTCTACAGTCTACACTTCAATTAAACCCTATCACTTTTTATTTATATAAAGAAATTTCACAGTAAGTATGTAGTTTAAGTGAAAACGGGTTGGATTTAGACTCGTTTGGCAGGAATTTGGGAGAGTAAGACATTTTATTTGGCAGAGGTTTGGTCCCCGATTATAACAATACTCCATAAATCTACCATCACTTCCATATAAAAACAATTCTAAGTTTACATTTAAGCTCCTGTGATATTATTACAAAACGTAGGTTGTTAAAAGTTTCGGGCTTAGAAATAAGCCGCAGCGAGTTAGTCTTCGCGAAATTTGACATTTGCCGTCAGATTCCATAACTTTGCATTTATTTCCACGGATAGGATAGTTTAATTATTATTTTAGCTTAAAAAATTGGCAAAATTAATAGAGTACTTTTAATTATCGGCATATGTATGTTATAGAGCAAAGTAAAATTTTATCCACTCTTCCTTCCCTTCCCGAGTGAGCATCACCCCCCCACGCCAAAGAAAGTGTCCCGATTCGCGGTTTTTTTCCAGTTTTAAAGAAAACCGTACACGATACATGAAAAGTGTGCAGGTATGAAATGATCCTTGATAAATTTGCTATCAACCTTTTATACATACAAAAGCGATATCAGTTATTGATGATGTATAAAGTTGCAGGCGCTGTATGCGATCAAATGGAAGGAGCTGGCACTGGGGAGCCCCTGGGAACAGTATTCCATGTGAAGCCGAACTTGTGCCTTGTAAAGTTGCAGGCGATGTGCCAACATGAAATACTGTCCCGCTCTGCCGAGCACGCCAAGCTTTTTAGAGGCCCATTTGGCCTTCTCTACCAAGGGACCACGAAACTGCACGTAACTCGATATGCCGACGCCGAGAATTCCGACACTGGCTGAGGCAACAAGGGGAGCGCCTTGAAACTGAGGAGATACGACAAACGGGTTCTTATTAGCGGTAAACGTGCAAACTTTGAAGAAAAGAAATAAATTATACCTCTTTTAGAGCATACCCTATTCTTTACTTATTGGAAATTTTTCATAAATCTAATCTCTGAGCAAAAAAAATCGAATAATAATAAAAAAATCATATTTCGTGGGAGATTGCGCGGAAATTATAAGTGATATCGCTTTTGTATGTATAAGAGGTTGATAGCAAATTTATCAAGGATCATTTCGTACCTACACACTTTTCGTGTATCGTGTATGGTTTTCTTTATATATAGGAATACATAACTTTTTTGGAAGACAAAGTTGAGGACCTGCAGAGAAAAATAGAAAATCAAATATACAAATTAAAAATGCTCCGAAAGTTGCCAATGAAAGTGAGAAGGAATTGTTAAATATGGTAATGAAGGTATCGGAGAATGTAAGCCATTCCATTACGAAGGCAGATATAAGAGACATCTACAGAGTTAAAAACAAGAATGGTGAAAACAATAGCCCGATTGTAGTGGAATTATCGTCCACCATCTTAAAGAAAGACTTCTTAAGATCCACCAAGACATTCAATATAAGGCACAAAGAGAAACTCTGTACCAAGCACTTGGGACACACCAAAAACGAGTACACATCTATATACATTTCCGAACAGTTGACCGCCAAAGGTGCCCGACTCCACTTCCTCGCACGAGATCTCGTAAAATCGAGTGATTACAAATTCTGCTGGGCCGCTTATGGCCGGGTCTATGTCAGAAAGAGTGAAAACACACCAGTAATCCTAGTAAGAAGTGAACAACAGGTGCAAAACTTATTACAGTTGAAATGACTAGAGTCAAAAATCATCTGGCTGTTATCGTTTTTATCTCTTGTAAGTTCTTTTATTTTAGTAACTGCTCGTACACAAACACCATTCACGCAAAATAATTGTACTTATTTCCTACACAGCAACTTCAAAGATCTCAATCATTACACATTCACAAACAAACACTTTTTTAAACCAAAAAACACACACAATGTCAAAAACCTTACTACACACTTTTACACTCATTGTCTCAGACCATATACAATTCTGAAATCTGTACCACATAATACTGATAATATCTATTTTTTACCTCATACTGCTAACGAATGAAGGATTTTTAAAACAAAACATAAATCACGTTCTCAGTAATATTAACGCAAATTGGGGATCTGAAGTATATTATCACAGTACAAAATACAGACTGTATGATAATATCCCAAAATATTAGAAGTATTTATGCCAATTTTGATGACTTTCAAGTAAACGTATCCGCCCTTGACCTCAACTCTGATCTTATCATCCTTATTGAATGCAAATTGAACCCTGATAAACACATCCCTCAGATATTAGGTTATAATTCTTTTCAAACATTTAAACATCTAAATCAATCTGATGGAGTAGTCACCTATGTCAAAACCACTCAGGAAGCTAACGTATCTGAAGTCTATCTAAAAGATGCGTCGTGCCTGCAGATATCTTTACCTAAACTTACAGTTCTTGGTATTTATCGTTCACCCTCTAATCGTAAAGCCGAGCAATTCATTGACTCATTATGTACTCACCTGGAACTTATTAAAGGGACTAAAAATATCATCGTAACCTTACTGCCATTTGCACTCTAACCTGCGAAAAATAACACACGGAATTAGAGAAAATCGACCTCCCACCCTCCCGGGTTTCATTGCTTAAGTAGAATTGTAATATTATACTAAGTTTACAAAACATCCACTTATTGCCCCAAACATTTTTTTGTTCTTAGATAATATATATTCGCCCTTTAGTACTTTTTAAATCAAAGTTATACTATTTCCATTTAAATTTTATAATTAAGATAAATCTTAAATAAATTAAAAATATACAAAATGCCTATCATGAGGGATGACCCAAACCAGACCTTCGTGGTCTCCCTAAGCACTTCAGGAAGTAGCATACAACTGCCTGCTTCTTCCGCGGATGTTACAGACCTGCGATTCTTTGCGGAAGTAATCGCAAAGCTTTCAAAATTTATTACTACTACCATACAAGATGGACGAAGTGTTACGGCTGTTAACAAAAGGCTGATTATTACGGCTACCAAAGAAATCCAGAATGCCACTTCCGTCCTTACTACCATAAAATCGCTTTCATCCGCCCCATCACTACCGCAGTCTGAAACCGAAAAAACTGAATTTATCAAAAATGTTAAGGATGACATTATCGCTAGAATCAAGATAGAATTTGACAAACTTAGGGAAGAGACCAATACAATCAAAAACTTCGTTATATCCACACTCGGAGAAGATGATGGCTTCACAAAAGTAGTGAGCCGCAAAGAAGACCTATGCAGCGGCCACTAAAAATTAACTGAAAACAAATTACACGGTTATGCTAGAGTCTTCTGATCCTCGCCATACTGGAGAAGACATTATTAGTGAAGTCAAAGACAAGATAGATGTGGTAAATATGGGAATAGGTATCACTAATATACGTAAAACCAAAACACAAAAAATAGCCATAACTTGCGACTCTGATAAGGATCGAGAGAAATTCAGCGCTGCTATCAAAGCTAAATCCAACAACATTACAACCGACAATGAAAAATCCGGTAGTCCGATTATTAGGAGTTGTACCCGATATAAGTGATGATAGAGTTATCGAAGCCTTTCTTAAACAAAATAAAAATATCACAGATAATATTGCTGAAACTGACCAGTCTATGAGGGTCACCCGAAGCACAAAAGGTCGCACCAGCACAGTTAGGAATGTAATCCTCGAGGTCAGCCCGACCTTATGGAACGCCCTTGTAAATAGAAAGATTAAGCTTGGATATGAACAAGTCGCAGTGATCGACCAATCTCCGGTAGTTCAGTGCTACAAATGTCAAGGGTACGGCCACAAATCAGACACCTGCACAGGAGACATTAAATGTGGTTACTGCGCGGATGGACATAACACAAGAACGTGTCCAAGAAAAAGTTCAACTTCTTGTTGCACGAATAGCCATAAAATAAATAGAGACGAAAAGGATCACCCAGCGTATAGCCAAGAGTGCCAGGAGTGGCAAAAGTGAGACAGGATAGCCAGAATATCGGTACGGTATTGCTAAGGGCACTTCAATGCAGAATACAAGTAATATAACACTGCAAGCACCTGGGTCGAAGACATCCTTACGGAGACAAAACCGATTCGCGATGCTACAGTGCAACTCAAGCAAAGCTAAAGGGAATGCGTCTAATAAAATAACTAATATAGTTCAATGTAATTTAGGACGTGGTTATAACGCCCAACATGAGTTATTATATTATTGCTTAACAAATAATACTCATATTATGTTTATAAATGAACCTTACATTGGCAGCAACACAACTATGAAAAGTACACCTGGCTACATAACATATAAATTTCCACATAATCAACATGTAAAAGCCACTATACTCATTAAAGAAGGCTTTGGAAGCTGTTTAGGCATCTCTAAATATTCAACTCCAAATTTATGTGTAGTCCAACTTATTACATCTGGCAAAAAGGTTTTTCTATCATGCATGTATATTGAACCAAAAGTAGACAACAATGAAACTTTAGACCACTTTGAACGATTTTTAAGAGACACCAGTGATGCCATTCATATCATTGCAGGTGACTTAAATGGCTGGCATCCACTTTAGGGATCTCCAGTCGCAAACACACGTGGCGATGATATTGCCGACCTTATTGTCCCGCATAATCTAACTATAAATAATACTGGCACGGCACGTACATATGAATCAATAGCTGATGGAGCCTTGCGTGGTTCCATTGTTGACCTCACTATTACCTCATCCTCCATCTCTAACCACATACACAACTAGCAAATTGTTAACTCCATATGTCCCTCTTCTGACCACCACGGAATTTCATTTGAATACCACCTCAAAAACAATATTATTCGACAAAATAAAAAACAATCGACATTTAAGTACAACACATGTAACTTTAAAGAATGGGATAAGTTGGGTGATATCTTCACCAGAGAAATCCAACATGACCTTTCTAACGTAAATATCCTATCCTTAGATACCAAGGGCTTACTTGAATATATTGATAAAATTACATCTTTTATACATAAAATTTGCAAAAAACATCTTCTCAATCAGCCCTCCTTTGTGGAACAAAGAACTCGACATACTAAAAAGAAAAGTCTTAGACAACCACCACCTACTTCAGAAACTCTCCCGGAAAAATCTTCCCATGGGTACTGCTATTGAGGAAAGGAACAAGCTTAAAAAAGAATATGCTGAGGCTATCAGAAATGCTTCTACACAGAACTTTCGAGAATTCTGTTCTAAGCAGGGAAAAGAGGATGTATGGTCTATTACTAATAGATTAATTAAAAACTCAAAACCATCACAGCCACCTTCGACGGTTAAAATAGCACCCGATAAGTTTACTAAATCTTGTGAAGAAACATCTCAGTTTTTCTTGGATAAATTTTACCCTGAAGATACTCCTGATACCCATGAATTCCAAACAGCTTCAAGACAAATTGCCGAATGTACACCAAATACAAGTGATGAACCACTTTTTACAACTGAAGAAATTCTCCAAAGCCTTAAAGATATAAATCCTCGAAAATCACCAGGACCAGACCACCTCACTTCGGACATATGTTACTGCTTTGCCCAACAATTCCCAGAAATTATCACTAATGTAATGAATAGATGTCTTACCCTATCTCTATTCTCTAAGCAATGGAAACATGCCCAATTTAAAATCATCCCTAAAACTAACAAAATAGACTACACCGACGCTTCTTCATATCGTCCCATAGGATTGATAAATGTATTCGGCAAATTACTCGAAAATTTAATCACCAAGAGACTCAATCACTACATGTACACACACGATAAAACGTGAGACACACGATAAGTGAACGAATTGTTAGTATAAGTTACTCTAGTTGTTGCACCAGCAAGACCATGACCAGAGGCTGTATCCAAGGCTCCGTATGTGGTCCAACTTTCTAGAATATAATCTTAGATGAGCTGCTTGACAAAGATTTACCTGACGGATGTCACATGCAAGCTTTTGCTGATGACATAGTTCTCATAGCCCACCACAAAGACCCGTTTATCCTACAATCCAAAATAAATCAAGCCCTATCTTCGATTACAAGTTGGGGAGAGTCAGTGAAGTTAAAATTTGGTCCCCAGAAAACCCAAGCACTAGCTTTTACAAAAAAGGCAGAGAAAATCAAAATAAACATTACTGGTACTCCCATTCACCTCCAAAATCAGTCCAAAATTCTTGGTGTTATCATTGACAAGAAACTCAAATTCATTCAACATGCTCAACACACCATAACCAAAACACAAAACATCTACAACAAACTTATTAAATATGTGCGACCCACTTGGGGCATCCAGTCAGAAAACATAGAAATCCTATATAGACAAGTTATCGAACCGATCATATGCTACGCATCTAGTATATGGCACACAGCGTTAAAATATAAATATGTTAGAAACAAACTAATGTCCTTACAGCGTGGATTTGCAGTTAAAATAATTAAAGGCTTTAGAACTATCAACACCATAAACGCTATTTCACTTGCTAGATTGACTCCGATACATATTAAGATTGAAGAACTTGCCTCAATAGAAACCACAATATTAACTGGTATTACTAAATACCTACCCACTGACATCCAACTTGATATACCATCCAAACCTAAAGAATTATTTCATCCCGCACAACGCATATCTGTCACATACAACGAAGCCATTAGTGACGAGGAAGTCAAGCAATACCTTAAAGATAACATCCATCACATTTTTACTGATGGTAGCAAACACAATGATCAGGTGGGAGCTGCTTATGTCATCTATTGTCCTAACGGCAAAACAATCACGAAGAAAATTAAACTTCACAGTTTTTGCTCAGTCTTCCAAGCTAAGTTGAAGGCTATTGAGCAAGCCTGCCTCTGGCTTGAAAGAAAAAAAGTCGCTGAAGCAATAATACTATCCGACAGCAAGTCAGGACTGCAGGAAATCAATAATTCTAATAGTACAAATTCATTAGGAAATGTAATTCACAAAACCCTTAATAAAACTAAAATTAAAGTACATTTTATCTGGATAAAAGGACATATTGGTATATCAGGTAATATTCTCCAAATTTCCCTTAAGGTTCGTACGCAAACTCGCTAAAGAAAACAGTAAAATAGCTTCTGAGTCATTTTATCAAAATAATACTAAAGGAGAAATCACCAGAAAATGGTTGCTCACACACATATACAAGCATTATATCATGTCACATAACATTCATTTGCTCTCACACAAATTCTTAGCGGGCATGGATATCATAAAGAGTATCTATATAAGTATAAAATAGTCGATAATAACACTTGTCCTTGTGATGATATAACGATACAAACGATAACACACTTAGTAACGGAATGCCCTAAATATCAAAATACCCGGTACAAACATACTATGATATGTGCTAACCTTAAAATTAAACCTTTTGATTTGGAACAAGTTATAAGCAAAGAAAGCACACTGAATTCATTCTTGAATCACATCAACAGCATCATATTTAATCTAAAGAAATTCAATAAAACCGAAAGTTCCTAATGGGTTACAGCAACCGGAAAAAAAACCGTAATACATACCATTTTAGTCGTGAATAGACACACAAGCTGAAACCTTTTGATTATTGCATGTAAATAAATAAATACCAGGATAATATAAAAACTTTAAAATTAATCCAAATAATAATGTATTAATTTAATTACTGGATTCAATTATTAAACATATTATAGAAAGATGAGAAAATATCAGTGATAAATATAAAACAAAGATGTACCTATATAAAACAAAGATCTGTTCTGTATCAAATAGCAGAAAAGAAATGTACAAACATTACAACAAAATACCGCAAACGATGGAAGAAATCGCTTTTGGTCAAAAAAAAACCAGAGACATTAATATAAATCTATCTATAGACATGACGAACAACCCTACCAACGCAGTAATAGACACAATTACCTGGAAATATTAACTTCACAGGGCTTCCTTCCAGGTCACTCCATTCCAACGAGAGGACCTAATTGCCTCGATCATTTTCTTCTAAAACTCGATCACGCACATCAAAATGTCACTATTGCTGTACTCGACGCTACTATCACTGATCACAGTATCATCTTTCTAAAAATATCCTGCCCTAATAAACCAATAATAAATAACAAAACTATAACTAAAATCAACTACGATAAAGCCCTAGAATTTTTAAAACAACTAAATTACCTGATCTATTAGAATATACTGACCCTAATGTTATAACTGAACTTTTAATATTTGACTGCAACAGAGCTTAAAATAGGAATATTCGTATTTACGACTATTACTTTCATCTCAGCGAACAAAAGGGTCTTAAAACCTTGGGTTACTCCAGGAATGCTACGCTGCATCAGAAACAGAAATGACATGCAAAGAAGGCTAAAACTTGACCCATATAATGACACTTTAAAAATAATATATAAAAGGTACCGTAACTACTGCAGTTGTGTTTTAAAAAAGTTGAAAAGGAACTATGATCGAGACCAGCCGTCCAAAGCTCAAAAAAACCCTAAAAAGTTATGGGATACTATAAACTACAATTATACTACTAATAAAGCTGCAGCTATATTAGTAGTATAGTTCTAGCACGAATGGGTCGGCTTGACCGGGGAAGGACCACGCTTTCACAGAATACCAGCGTAAAATAGCAGCTTAACACTGCTGTGATTCGTATAGTGAGTGTAGAGAACGCATCTGCATTTTGATTCTTTATCGAGGTTAGATGTAGATGTCTATGGGTCACAGCAACCACTTACCATCAGGTGGACTGTGTGCTCGTTTGTCACCCTATCCTATAAATCCCCCAAAGCCCATAACCTTGAACTCCTACATGCAACTTCGTCTCCACAGGCATCGGTACATATCACTAATACCTATTTCACAAATATTGGAAAAGAGCTAGCAGAAAAAATTAAAATCTCAAATTACACAAGCATAAAACAGGTTTCATCATTTGTCCTAAGTACCTAGACTAAGTTACTGAAATAAAAATATTTATTATTTATTATTATTATTCTTTAAAACTGGAAAAAACCGCGCTTCGGGACACTTTCTGTGGTGCGGGGGGGGGGGGAGGTGACGCTCACTCGGGAAGGGGAGGAAGAGTGGATAAAATTTTACTTTGCTCTATAACGTACATAGGCCGATAGATATATACTCAGATAGACATAGTACTCCATTGATTATGCCAATTTTTTAAGCTAAAATGATTGAACTATTAGTAAAAGTTCTATTCTTATCCTAAGTGGCATTATTTATTCTGTGGTATAAGGTACTTCCATAATTAAATTACATTGAAAGAATTAGGGATGGGGGATGAGTCGCTCGCGTCCGTAGGCTTTGACCACCTAACCGTAGGCCCACCCTACACGTGTCCACCGGGTGGTGCTAAACGAGTGACAAAGCCGAAAGGATAGACTCGGCTCCTCGCCGTATGGTAGCGGCGTAAAAGCTACCACCCCTTACTTCGCACCATGAGCCAACAAATAAAAGAAATGGCCCCGAGTTCCCGGCGCCCCTTTAATGGGGCAGAGTGTGAAGAATCTCCGGGAGAAAAACCGGTGACGAGGATCGCCACCCGTCACGTTCTGTCTCTCGGAGGGGCGAAAAGTGGATTGTGGAGGCCCGTCTGGCTACGCTGAATGTATGTGGAGCAATGAATGATAAGATGGATGAAGTATGCGAAATGATGAATGATAGAGGAATAGATGTGTTATGTAAATGAGACGAATGAAGGAAAGGATGCCACTGCACATGGCATGTATACCGCTTACTGGTCTGGTGTAGACGAGACCGAGCGGGCATGCCAGGGAGTCGGTGTCATCCTTTCAGAAAGAAAGGGTCTGGGTGGTGGGTGTAAGCCCAAGGCTGCTATGGATACGAATGAAAGTGGGCTTAAAGAAGTTGTTTGTGCTAGGGGTGTACGCCCCAGATATATCTAAGCCCACTTATATCCGAGAGCAGTTTTGGGACATGGTAAGGATGGTGTTGATGAAATGTAAGGTAAATGAAAATGTTAGGAGATTTTAATGGAAGGGTTGGGGTGAAGAGCTCTGGTTATGAAAGGATATTAGGAACGTTTGGCGATAAAAGTATAAATGAGAATGGTGAAGACCTCCTCACCGTATGTGTGGAAAATAATATTTTTGTGACGAACACTTTCTTTCGCCATAAGAGGATTCACATGTATACATGGGAAAGAGGTGATGATAGAAGCATGATAGATTTCATAATTGTGGATGAAAGAATGAGGAGCGCAGTGGTAGATGCAAGGGTTTACCGGGGGTCCTACGTAGGGACGGATCATTACTTGGTCTTATGCCGAATTAATGGTCTATTCAAGCGTTGGCGGCATCGGACATCTGTGTCTACCACTGCGTTACAGCGTATAAGAATAGAGAGGTTACAAGATGAAGGTGTGAAAGAGAAGTTCAAATGTAGACTGAGAGAAAATATAAGTGGTATCGATGAATTGTGTATGAATGATTTAGACTTGGAGACTGTGTGGTATAATGTCAAGAAAGGTTTGGTGGATACAGCCACCGAAGTACATATGTAGTGTAAGTAAGAGAACGAATGAAAGGAAAAATAATAGGTTGTGGTGGGATGATGAGGTACGGATGGAAGTTGAAGCAAAGAAGAGAGCATGGCTAGATTTACTAGCAACCAAAGCTGGTAATTCTAGCGGTATGATTGATGAGATTGAAAGAAAAAAGGCAGACTTTAGACGTATAAATAAGAGAGTAAAAGAAGTTTTTGAAAGGAAAAAGCAAGAAAGAACGGATAAGAATGATAGAAGGGTATCTGATAACTTCCAGGCAAATATTAAAATGTTCTGGAAACTCGTAAGAACTGCCAGGGGAAATTCAATACAGCATAGAATGAATGCTATACGAGACGAGAATGACTGTATGCTGAATGATGAAGTTTCTAATTTAAAGAGATGGAAGGAATACTTTGAAAGCGTGTTTATGAGTGAAGAGTCGTCTGAATTAAGTGAAATAGAAATTCCGAAAGAAGTGGAGAGAGGTAGGAAGATAAGTCTAAATGAAATAATAAAAGCAATGAAAAGCATGAAAGCAGGTAAGGCAGCCAGATATGATAGAGTATCACTCGAAATGCTAAGGGCTGGAGAGGGAGTGGTGGCAGGCCTGCTGTACACCTTGTTTAATTTATGTTGGGAACTGAAGCGGGTACCGGAAGACTGGTGCAAAGCCGTTAGAGTCCCAATAAATAAGGAAAAAGGGTCACAGCAGGACTGTAAAAACTACCGTGGCATTAGCTTGCTTAGCATTGTGGGTAAACTGTATGCTAAGGTGTTAATTGAAAGAGTTATGGAAGAAATTGATGTAAAAATTTGGGATGTGCAAGCTGGATTTAGAAAGGGGATGGGGTGTACGGATGAAGTCTTTTCCATGCGCATGATTGCGGAGAAGTTTTTGGCCTAAAACCAGAAAGTTTTTTGTGCGTTCATAGACTTGGAAAAGGCTTATGATAGAGTGGACAGGAATGTGTTATGGCAAACACTTAACTCATTTGGTTTGAGCGCTGGTTTGATACAGGCATTAAGGTCTCTTAATAGGGACTGTAGTGCTTGTGTCAGGATCAATGGGTCTACTCGGACTGGTTTGGCATTCAAAAAGGTGTCAGACAGGGCTGTGTAGCTTCCCCGTGGCTGTTTAACCTATTTATGGACAGTTGTTTGTAAACTTTGAAAGTTGAAGAATGTGGGTTGAGAATGGGTGAGTTAACCGTCAAATGCCTTTTGTACGCCGATGATCGTCATATTTGCATCGTCGGCGCCGAGTTGCAAATGATGGTTACTTTAATGAACTGGTCATTAAAAGGAAGGGGTATGAAAGTGAACGCAAGTAAGACGAAAGTGATGGTTTTTGAAAGAGAAGTAAGTAAAAAGTTATGTGAAATAAGAATAGAAGAGGAGATGATTGAGCAAGTGGATGAGTTTGTATATTTGGGATGTGTATTTAGCAGGGATGGTAGATATGATAAGTATATAGAACGACGAGTGAACGCAGGAAATAGAGTGAATGGGGCTCTACACGCTATTATGAAAAGTCATAATGTGTCAAAAAAGGCATGTATGGCAATTCATAATGCTGTGTTAGACCCTATTTTAATGTATGGTAGTGAAAGTTGGGTCTGGCAGAAGAACCATGAGAGTAGAATAAATGTTGTAGAAATGCGGACATTAAGGAGTATGCTAGGGCTGAATCTGAATGACAGGGTGAGAAATAGTGTGATAAGAGAAAAGTGTGGTTTGCAAGATGACGTTGTGGATTAAGAATGAATGCTTCGGTGGTTTGGTCATGTAGAAAGAATGAACGAGGAAAGAGTGACAAAGCAAATTTATGTTGCAGAAGTGAACGGAAGAGTCGGGAAGGGACGCCCTAGACGAAGGTTTATCGACCAAATTGGCGATATATTGAAATTGGGCCAGATTAGGAGTACCCTTAACCGACGAGCGTGTATGCGTAGATATATGGATGTAAAGGAGGCGAGAGAAGTGTGTCAGGATCGTGCCAAATGGAAGTCCGTAGTCTCTGCCTACCCCTCCGGGTGACAGGCGTGAGTGTTTATGTTTATGTATGTTATGAAAGAATTATAAATCAATTTTTTTTCAAATTTAAATATGAAATCACATTTAATTCCTTATTAATGCTTAAATATTTATTATCTCTTTGATGACAGATTTCATACAGTTAAATATGAAGTATAACATCCAAATTTGCACTCATGGGAGACTTTTCATAAAATGTGTCGCATAACGTGAACTTAATACGTACTTAATATATATATATACAATACGTATTAAGTAAATTATATTTAATTGGATTACAGGACCTTCTACGTCTCGAGGTAAAAGAGCTCGGACAGCGTTCAGTGCGCAACAAATCAAGAGCTTGGAGGCGGAGTTTGAGAAGAATAGATATCTTTCAGTCGCAGCAAGAGGCAGGCTCGCGAGGCAACTAAGGCTCACGGAAACACAGGTAAACTTGCTATATTACTTGAGCAGAAAGAGCTGTTATCATACCGATGATATCCTCCCGGTGGATTCCAAGTGCAGAAAAACGTGTATAAACTAAAGTTATTAATTGCACAATTTATATTATTGGGTCTAAATATTAACACAAATGTAGCGGCTTTTAGTCATTTCCTACTTTTTACTCTCGACATCCGAAAAGATAAGCATAGTAAGCGGAGACTTTGAAAGTCGAATCATGTGGGTTAGGTTAGGAATGGGTGAGTTATTCGTCAAAAACCTCTTGTACGCTGATGATCTAATCATATTTGCGACGTTGGCGAGCAAGTTGCAAGTTATAATAACATTAATATACGTATCGTTAAAATAAAGGGGTATGAAAGTGAACGAGAGTAACGCTAGAGTGAAAATTTTAAAAGAAAATAAAGTAATACAATGTTAGAAAAAGAATAGAATGGGAGTTCGTTGGTAAAGTGGATGAGTCTGTGTATATAGGCTGCGTGTTTAGCAGATTTGGTAGAAATGATAAGGATATAGAACGAAAAGTAAATGCAGAACACAGGGTGAATGAAGCTCTTCACTCTATTGTGAAAATCAGAATGTGTCAAAATGGCACGGTTGGCAATTCGCAATGTTGTGTTAGTCTCCGATGCGATATATTGAAAATGGGCCAAATTAAGAGCAGCCATAACCGACGAGCATGCGTAGATAAATTAATATGAAAGAAACTATAGAGGTGTGTCGGGATCGTACAAAATTAAATTCCATAGTACTAAACGAAAGCCTACCCCTCTGGGTGACAGGCGTGAGAGTTTCTATTATGTTATTTAAAGTTATTAAGAGTAAGAGATTAAAACAAGGCTTAACAAAAAAATTAATTTCAAACGTGGTAGAGCCAAGCTGCAGCATATTATGGCTGCAGATATATTGGCTTGACCGGAGAAGGACAACAGACGCACGGAATACCAGCGTGAACTATCAGTATAATGTTGTTGTCTTTCGTATGGCGAGTGATGAGAACCGGAGACGCCTTTTTCTGTAACAAAGCATTCCATCATAGTCCTCAGGGTTGACAACGCATCTGTATTGTAGCATAATGGAGGATAGATATAGCTGTCTAAAGACCACAGCATCCAATTACCATCAGGTGGACTTTGTGCTCATTCGCCACCCTTAATTTCTTTAAAAAATAATATACTTTTCAAGGTGGAGTTAGATGAATCACTTGATTGATTGTTATTTTATTATGATTCCCCGCGGTCGGTATGCCTAAGAAATTGCTACAAATTCTTAGATCAAGAAGTGCCAAAAAGAAATTATATATTTAACAGTATCTATTTTTAATAACTTAATTACCGATTCATCTGGCTTGTAGTATAATATGGCATTCCTTTTTACTGTCATGTAATTCACACACGTTTGTCATATTAATTATCTTTTTACTATTTCAGATAAAAATATGGTTTCAAAATCGACGAACAAAATGGAAGAGAAAGTACACGAATGACGTTGAACTCCTAGCACAACAGTATTATAGTAGCTTAGGTATAGTAACGCCAAGGCCTATGTTTGTAGGTGATCGACTTTGGATTTTTAACTACCCTAATAGAGTACCACCTACACATCAACCATGGATAAAATCGTTAAGTAACATAAATAGTATGAATAATAATGGTCAATTAGAAAGAAATATGTGTAGGAGCGTACCAAAACCTGATGTTCCACCATTTTTAATTCCACCGGCACCGGCCACGTATCCCAGTGAAAGGGTGTTTTTAAATATGGAACGAAATTTGAACATGACAAATAACCTTAAAATTCACACGCAAAACCGACTTGTCCCATTTTCAAGGGAAATTTACACCAATATGTCCACGGTGCAGCGGAACATGGAAGTTTATAAGAACAATATTTTAAACCACAATAGTACGTCACAGGAACCTAATGTAGATCATTTAAGAAGATTGGAAGAAAATTTTAGTATCTAAAGTGTCAAAAATGATATATGTTAAACTATTTCGCGCGAGAAATGTAATAAAAAATTAAAACATATTTGTGATGTTTAAATTACATATAACCGTTTATAAATAAAAGAGTAATGAGACACTACCTGAAAACCTTTCTTTAGAATTTTAGGGGTGAGAAACGAGCACACAGTCCACCTAATGCTAAGAGTATTGTGTGGCCCGTATACACCGGCATGTATCTTCAATTATAAATCAAATTGGAGACGCGTTGTCACCCCCGAGGACTAAGATTGAATGGTTTGTTACCAGTAAAAAGGGTATCCAGTTCTCTACACTCACCATACGTAGCACAGCAGCATAAAGCTGTTATTTCACGCTGGTATTCAGTGAGAGCGTAGTCAAGACAACCTATTACCTAAATACTTACCATTTACTATACATCCACTGATAGTTTGGCGGTGCTATATGTTCAATAAAGCAGTGTAATAAATAATATACGAGTGCCACCTGCATTTATACGACTGTAATTTCAATTAAGTGATATTGCGATAGATCATGGATCCCAGTGAATTTAAAGCAAGTAGAATGTTCATTAATCATTAAATGCCATGTTTTTCAAAAACTACTCTGTGGTGCCATTGGACCTGAATCTATTTTTCAAATTCCCTTTGGGTATGTCCGTTAAACATACGGCATTAACCTGCTATTCTAAGCTGATATTCTGTGGGAGCTTGGTCCGATCCTGGCCGAGTCAACACATTCGGCCTGCAGTCATAATATAGCTGTAGCGTGGCTCTATCACGTAAATAGCGTGGCATTCCATCTTAGTACTAAAAGGTGATGTGACGCATTAGCATTTTGTGAAGAGTTAGTTCAACAAAATTCAAATCAGACTAGGATGTATGACTTTAAACCTTTGCCTTGCTTAATCATAGATTTAGTATAAACTGACGTGTGTCATGCTGTGTGTTACCTACTGTCAGTGTCAACTGTCAGACTGACTATAGATGTGCCAACTTGGAAAAATTAGAACTCGAGTTATTTCGAGTTGAAATTCACGCAATTCGAGTTCTGTTTCGCTATTCTGTGACTGCTAACTCGAGTTGCGTAACTCGAGTTAGCAGCATGAAACAGAGTAAAAATGATTTGATACAAATTACTTTTTTATAAATTTGTTTTTCTATCTAGCTATTTGGTGGGTTAGGATAACTATAATTACCAAACTTATTATGTAGGATTGAAATAAAAAGGTATATTTAGTATGTATCACCTACTTATGTATTTTTGGTTTTAATATTAGTTAAAGTACCTGTATTTAACAACAAAACTAGCTATATAGCAGTCTTCATGAAACAATATTAGTCTAGCTTTAAGATGTAGGTACATAAGCTATTAATAATTGAATTATCACAGTCAAAATATTCTTAAATAAATTAAAACTTTTTCAAATTCAAAATATTTATTGTAAGTTAAATGTTACATTTGGCGTTAATTTAAAATATGATGTATCTTACAACTTAACTACCCCTTTCGGGTATTGCAATAATAGGTCTGTGACTTACGTAACTATAATGATCATAGTTAATCAAAATTATAAAAGAAATTAAATTACATAACTTAGCTGTTATAAATCTCTAAATAACAATTTTTTTTGATTGTAGCTAAATACTCTTTGAAACACAAAGCGCGTACACAACGAACGAATTGCCTTATGCTGGCTCACTTGATCCGTTCATGTACAGCAGCCCAAACTCGAGTTAGGGAGATCCAACTCGAGTTAAACGTAACTCGAGTTAGTAACTCGAGTTGATCATCACTAAGACTGTCACTATGTTACAGTTCAGATCACAAGTCAAGTCACAACAGCGATGTGACTGTGGTTGTGTTATAATTTGTTGTGATATTATTTAATTTCGATTCAAAACATAAAGTTCCTGATGATTTTAATATGACTTCTTTGTGAATTATATCTCTCTAAAATATGCTCATGTGAGAAATCTATCAATAGTGGCTTACGAGAAATTATACGTTTTTGCAGCGGGTTATCTGGTTACTCCAGCAATGTTTACAGTTAACGTTAAAATTTACAGTGAGGACATAACAAGGGTAAAATGACCAGCGACTGTAATAGCTTAAAATTATATTATTGACTCATTACTAAAATAATGTTCAAAATGCGGTTTAACTTACGAAGACTATTATATACTATAATAACTATTGCATTAGTGGCATTATTGTATGTTGTATTACATTCATCGCTGTTAGAAACTCCGAGTTCGGTCGCACTCTCACCCCGACATAGCGTGGTTGATATAGAGAATAGAATTAATAAACTACAGCTCCAGATGAACCAACAATTAACAGATAGTAACAATTTGCTAGATAAAATTAAACTTCATTTGAAAAGCGACCATATCTCCAAAGAAGCAGCAAAAGATACAATTCAAAATGAATTAGATATTGAAAGTAAGTAAATTGTTTCATTGATTATGAGAAATACACAATATTCAGGCACTCGAACTAAATGTATGAAATTCATAACTGCAAATATCAAACATCAAAATACTAATGTAATTTAAAATGAGGAAGAGTTGAGTCTTGTCAATACCACAATTTTCCTTATAATCATACTAGACGCCAAACTTCATATATCAAAACTAGCATGCAGACTTTGCCCTGCAGCATATGCAGTAAAAAATAATATACATCTTACCAGTGTTGATACTGCTAGACTAGTTAATTTTAGCTATTTCCATAGCATAATGTCGTATGGTATTTTGCTATGTTGACATGTGGCTGACACTGAAATTATATTTGTTTTGCAGAAGAGGGCCAAAAGAGCAATCTGTGATTTAAAATTTAAAGTTACTGTAAATAAATATTTTATGAAATTAATGTACTAACTTAGACCTTTCAATACATTTACGAAAATATAATCCCTGTACACAAAAGTTAAAGTATTTAAAAAAAAGTGATATTTATTCTGTAAATACTAGGAACAAACACAAGCTAGTGGTATCTGTTACTCAACTCCATAGAGTCAGTAATTCATTACTGGGGCGATGTATATGCTTTTAGAAAATATACAAAATTTATCCTCTGCCAAGTTTAAAAACTTTATTAAAATAATATTGTATATAAGGGGTTATTATAATATTAAGGAATTTATAGATGATAATAACCCCTGGAAATGAGGTGATTGCTACTAAACTATTTCTAATTTGTTTTGTGTTATTAATTATGTAATATAATATATGATTGTAAAATGTTCTTTTAAAAAAAACAAATATCCCCCTGGGTTTCTTTCTGGTTATTCTTAGGACAGAGGTATATTCCGAACCAGTATTAAATTAAACATAAGAGTGACTTTCAATAAGTATTATTTATAATGTATATTAAATAAAAAAGTTTCTATTTCTATCCTGTTTAAAATGTTAATCAAAAACTGATATAATATTAGGTTACACTATGTATATAATTATTTTAAGTTATAATTTGAATTAGGTGTCATTGCAATATATCTTATTGATTCAGTGTGTGGCAGCATAAAGCATTCCATTACCTCTTTTATTCTCTAAATGTCATAAGAAGCAAATATGGGAAATGCCTTAAGGATTTTATAGAATGTGATGGATAGCGGAATAACAACTTTATTACATATTATGTTGCGCCGTAAGCGAAATTTGGCCATGGAAGCAATAGCCGAGATCTCCTGCCGGGCAAGGTGTTCTGCCCGGGGAGCAGCGAATGCTCCGTGTGTTTAGTCTAGTTTATGACAGACTGCTTTCCGCAACTACACGTCTAAGTGCGTATTTTGAGTGTGGACACGAATAATGTAATTATTCGAGCCATGAAATCTCCCCGAAAAAGTTCAACAGTCCTATGATATTGCGAGCAGTTTCGGGGAGTGATCCCGGCATGCCGAAATGTTTAGCCCTGTATGCAGCAACCTCCAGACATGTCAGCAACACGTGGGCCTCCGTTTCTTCCTCCCCCATACATGCCCTGCACAGGGGACTATCTGTAACACCTATGGTAAATAAATGTTTGTTAAAGGAGCCATGTCCTGTGAAAGCACTTGTTACTGTCCTGATCTGTAGCTTGTTCAATCTCATTAGAACCTTGGTTAAACAACTGTTTATTTCAGGCAGGGTCTCCCTAGCTTGTCTACAGTATACTAGATTTTTCTAAAGCTGAGCGTGTTGATTAGTGAAGTTCCTACATACCAGTGAATGAATGTTACCAAAGGAGATTTGTATGATTGGTTCCGGCCCTATAGTGGTCATAGCCGATCCTCACGTGGCCAGTTCGTCTGCTGCATTGTTGCCCCTGGATCCACTGTGTCATCACATTGTTGTGTTTACATACCTCATTTAATCGTTGATGGCATTCATATATTAGTCCCGGGTTCACCACATTGCAACTCAGAGCTTGTAGTACCGCCATACTGTCGGTCAGTATTCTGATGGAGAAGTCTTTTAACTTCTCTGTGCTAAACTCCAGTCTTCGGTTTTTGGTATCACTGCATCTTCATGCCGGTTCATCCCCTGAGTTACACAGCAACCTGGGAAATGCATTTCAATTAGGATGTGTTGTATCCGATGATCGGATGATGTGGTGGATGGCGATGTTGAGTAGTTGCCGTCGGGTTCCTTTAAAGAAATGGATCCCGGCGTGTCCAGTTTAGCTAGCATTTTCCTTATCCGATTCGCTTGTTCACAGGTTTCTATGTTACCACAGAATTTACGCCATCCTGTCGAGCGTCGATACCTGATACATTTTTTGTACTCAGACTTAGTTTTCTTGTATAGTAGCCAGTCTTCATCCATTGAGGTATTCATGGCCCTATTTAGGGCTTTTTTTACCATGTTGCGTTTCCTATCTAGTTATTTACCCCACCACGGTTGCTTTCCCTCAGCAAGCCTTGGTGGAGTGATTTCTGGACATGCTTCATGCTAGCTGTCTATCATGGCTCTAGTAACAGCTACTACCTGTTCGTCTAGGAGCGACTGATCTGCTATAGTGTTTATCCCCTCAAAACCCGCGAGCGAAGACTTTAGCTTATTAAGGTACTTTATTTTGTCAGTCTTGCGGGGATTTCTCCATGGTGGTGTAGCGGGAATATCGACCCGCAATAATACGAATACGAAACAAATCCATCTATGGTCTCAGCATGAGGCCTCTCTCGTCATATGCCATCCCGTGATTATTTTAGCTGCTCCTTCTGTTGCAAGTGTGAGGTCGATTATTATGCGACAACGTTTGTTTATGAAGGTTTGTTCAGAACCTGTGTTTAAAATGTTTAATAGTTGAATATCCGTTCCCCAGAGGGGATGATGCGCGTTGAAGTCCGTCCCGATCATAACCTCTAGTCCAGCCCTTCGCAGAAATTCACCAGCCTGACGAGGTCATGAGGGTGAGGTGTGTCTTGCTCCGGCATGTAGACCGAGGCGACGACTAATCTTCCCGCCTGTGTATTTTGTATTGCTACGGCATACATGTCTCTGGAACAGAAATCTATTAATGGTTGTGCACAGATATCTTTAGTAGTTGAAGGCTTGTTGTGCTCAGAGTTGTAGAATAACTTACCTTTTAGGTTGTTTAGGCCTTTGATTTTACTAGCCCCAACCCACGGCTCTTGGATTAGGGCTATGGCCGTCCGTTGAGCCTCCAACCACTTGCGTAACTGAGCCGACGCAGTTTCGCTGTGGTGGAGGTTGGCCTGCACTAGGCTAGTTCTTGACGAAGGGCACGCCATCATTGATCACGCCTTCCCCGTCCCCGCCCAAAAATAAGCCTGCCTGCGGATCTTGGGTCTCATCGTCAGCCACCGAGTCGGAATTGGACGACAAAATGCAGTTCTCTTCGTCACTCAGTGAGCTGCCGCTGAGCGCGATCTCTACTGGTGGCTTCGACTTAGTTGTGCAGGCCGTTTTGTCACTGGACTTGGTATCCAGTGATTCCGCTGTACCGGTAACCATGGCCCCGGTATCCATGACTTACGGGTGGTTATCTGCCTCTTTGCTTGGTGGAGTATCAAAGAAATAACCTCCACGACCCTGGAATTTTACGTAGACTGCCCCACATACACATGCGAGACGGCGTTCGGCTTTCATCAGGGTTGGGATATGATCCTCCGGCAACGAAACAACGAGGAACCACCCATCCGTCTGCTTATCGACCTTGAGTAGCAGCCAATCCCTGATGTTTACCCAGCGGTTCTGGTACGCCAGCACACGACCGATGTCGCGTGAGTCTTTCCAGGCTCCCTGGGCATCAGGGATAAGGATACCACATTTGATTCTCTGTGGTATCTCTGACTGTTTCTTGATGATCAGCGAGGTGTTGGATTTAAGGTCGAGGAGTAGCAATATTCCCCTTCAACCAATCCAGAGCCTTCTGATCGTCGCACCACAGCTTCAGGACACCTCCCGTGTAAACGGGTAGGCCTCGGTGATAATTTTCCTCTGTATTGCCACGAGAATGTCGTCAGCTACTTTCTTCGTTACGTGACCTGAACGCGCACACGTTAAGGCCACACCCAAATCTGCTTTAGCAGCGGCAGCGTAGCCTGTTCTTGCAGCCTTTGGTTGCTGTTCAAGTCGCACTTTTTTGTGCTCGCCTCTCGGCGAGGTGGACTCTTCCTGCATCCTTTTGGCTCTCCTTCTTACCAGGACGCTTGGCCGCTCGCTGTTTCCTGGCGGATATCTTAGAGCTATTGCCTTCCACTTGAGCTGGATTTCTACCTTTCCCAGTTTCAGCGCGGCTACTTTGCAAGCTACTGTGACTGCGGTACTTGGGGCTGCCAAGTACCGCAGTCACAGTAGCTTGCAAAGCCTCCTTGGCGTTGCTCTTAGAAGCAGCCAGCGCGGCCCTTTCTCTATGGCCTTTTTCTCGCTGCTTCTTATTCTTTTTCTTGGCATTTACACCACTGCCTGTTAGGATAGACCCACCTGATGGTCCTTCAGGTCGGCAAGTCACCTTTTTGGGTGCCTTGCCCTTCCCCTTACGGCTCACAACTTGCCAGGCAGCTTAAAGGCAGGCAGTTAAAATCCGTGTGTTATTTCGGAGCTGTTCTATTGTATATAGAGCGTTAACTTCAGAACTTTGATAGCGCGATTTAGGATTCGGTGCGTTTAGCTTACGGTGCAACGATAGCGCCACACCAGGTTGTCACTCGCATCTAGTAGGGATATGAGGCTGCCACTTGAGAAACTTTCTTCCTCATAGATTGTCGGTTCTTCTAACTATATGGCCGGCCCAATGCCACTTCAGCATTTTTTTGTTTTTCGTTTATTATTTTAAGGAAAATGTGTTTTAATCATCATGCTTGGCAGGCAGATTGACAGTACATGACGTAACACACCTTTCATGTTGCTACCCATTGCAGATCTAGGTATTTTATGTCTGGTGTAAATGAAATGGTTATACCTACAATAATACAATACAATACAATACTCTTTATTGTACACCAAGAAAAGATAAAAATATCAAAAAGAAAAAATAAACAACTATTGAGGGAAATAGCAATCTCTTCCAGACAACCCAGAAGAAGAAATAAATAAAAATAAGAAAAAGAACAATGGGTAGGGTGCACTAAAATAAAAATATAACAAATAAAAAATAAAGATACAAACTTATGCATTAAAAAGACGGCATACCTACATCTATATTAACCATCAATGTTGAACTAACCTTGCAACTAAGATTGCAGACAGGCTAGATACTCTAGTTTCTGTGATGTTAATGCTGTTAGCCTATGCGGCTGTTACAGCCTCATCGGAATCAGAGCTCGCGGCCTAAAAGGCCGGCTATGAAATGGGGAGATTATTTATTTTAGTGCAACGTTGCGAAAGCAACATGGATGAGTTATCTAACCGCCGTCCGAACAAGGGTGGCGGGCCCCGGCTCTGACAGCTAACTCGTATCGTTCGATGTATTGGGGGTGAGAACCGCCCAGGGACGCGGGAGTACGGTGTGTACGCGGTGTGGACAGTGTGCGGCGCGCCACTCTGCGGACTCGCTGCGTCCCATCCGTTGTCCTAACTGTGCTTGTGACACTAGATGAGTGTGTAGTGTTGGTGTATGATGGCCCGGCGACATTTGGGTTCTCGTAGTCTAGCGGAATCGGGTTTTCAATTAAAACGTTACGGGGCCTCCGGAGCGAGGCCGTGATATTTGGAGTCGGAACGTGCAGGCTAGATGATAAGCACTGCCTGCAATCTTTATGGTTAGAGATATAGCCTGTAAACAGGCGCATCTCCAAGGCAGTAATACGACTAGAGAAACCACAGATCCAGATAGTAACTAGTGCTAACTGGACATGGTTCTTTTAAGAAGAACTTGTTTACCATGGGTGTTACAGATAGCCCCCTATGCTGAGCTTGCATGAGGGAAGAATAAACTGATTTTTGTAAGTGAAGTTGCGGAAAACAGCCCGTTACCAACCTAACTAACTAACATCCATCTTTCGGAAGTGATAAGATATTTCTGTCATTTCCCATAGTTGCTTCTTATAAAACCCACAGAAGAAAATGGAACAGCATTTTAATAGACCTACTGGAACTGTACACAGGCCTCCCATTTTGCGGCAAACTTTCCCCGATTCCCTATCTCCCTAGACTGTATTACACACCTATTATTGGTGTCTTTAATTAACAGGGAATTTCTCACATGACTTGGTTACATGTTTGGTATATTATTGCTGTTGAAAACCGCTTGGCCTATTGTTCGGAATACTCGGCTACTAACTACGTCGCGGGTCCCCATTTCTCCGACACTATTCCTATAAAATTTTATCAAATAAGCGTGACATGGGGCACTGGTGCATGTATATTCGAAAGCATTAAAAATAACACTGTCTTTCTCTCTTTATCATCTTTTATTTCAATTAAATGTAGTCCTAAATATGTGTGTGTGTGTGTGTGTGTGTGTTCGTGTGCGTGCACGTGCGTGTGTGCGTGTGTGTGTGTGTGTATTTATGTATGTATGTATGTATGTATGTAAATAAAGTTTTGTCGTACGATATCTTTAGAACGAACCAACCGATCGAGATGGGCGACACGGCGTTTTAAAGTGTACATTGAGCTGATTAGATTTTCAAGTCAATCGGTCGAGCCGTTTCAAAAATTTTCAAAAAATAAAAACCAAAAAAAAAAAATTGATTTTCGAGCATTGCGCTCGAAAATAAGCGGGAAGTTCCAGGGATGGCCTGCAGGGTCAACCGTATTTTTTTATTTGATTCGTAAGATCCACATGATGATTTAATTCTTGGCTACACTTTACAACTAATTAATTTCCGTTTAGTTTATCTTATTTTTTAGAATAGTATAAAGGGGGCAGCACATTGTACTGATTGTACAGACAGAAACACTGTTATATTATCGGGTATTATCACACCAGCTGCATACCAAGTACTTATACCAAAACGAACATGTGTTTCTTATCTCTAGATTATTTATCATAAATGGATATCATTGTGATATTTTGAATGAGTAAATTAAATACACTTATTTTTAATATTTTCATTAAAATTTTTCGAGCTATTACAATATTCTTATTTTATCAATTATCAATACTTACCATTGTTACGAATTAAACAATAAAATATGGATAGAAACTAGCTGGTAGGACTTCTTCTCTGCCTAGGAGTCCGTCTCGGCAAGTACCGCCCTCTGACCTATTTTTGCCGCCAAGCAGTTTGTAGGTTATTTTTATTTTTATGTAGGCTCATTAGCTACTTACCACCAGGTAGGCTGTAATTCGTTTGACACTTCAATATTATTCAAAAAAAGGAAAATTTGTTGCATTCCTTGGTTATGTTCAGCAGTAGGCAGTGGCCTTCAGAAGAGCAGTAATGATGATGATGATGATGATAAATAGAACTAAACTACATAACAACTATAACTAAGTTGCAAAGAACGATTGAAATAGAGCTACGTAACATTTGAAGTCCAATATACTAGTTTATTTAATTTATTGGACTTAAAATGTAAAAAGTTCAATTTCCAAATTTCTCAGAGCGAAGTTTTCATTTCGCCGTCTTAGTTACAAATCTTTATTTTTTTGCTAATACATAACATTAATGCTACAGGACTGTATCGCCGTTGTTCGCCACGGAGCCGTACACAGAAAAGTGTGTTTAATATGTGTTGCATCTTTAACCTAATTATACCATTTTCTCTTTCAGGCGTTTCAAATCCTATTTTACCCGTGCTTGTCATAGCATGCGATAGAATCACGGTGAAGCGATGCCTGGACAACTTAGTCAAGTTCAGACCCAGCAAGGAAATTTTCCCTATAATAATAAGTCAAGTAAGTGTAATAGAATAAATGCTGCTCACAGCAGCAGTTTACTCGTACTAACTTTTTCGTATGGTAAGCGTGAAAATGTTCGAAAACGTATTTTGATTCTCAATTGAGGATAACATTAAATTTATATGGGCCCCAGTATCCACTATTAGTTATCCACTATACCATCAAGTGAGCCGCATGCTCACTTCCCCCTGTTATATATATATATATATATATAAAGAAAATACTTATATTTAAAGCAATTTTCAAGTCTAGTCTCGCAATTTGACTTTACTACATATTTTTTTTACAAAATGATTTGGCACTACCGCAGCTTCGTGCTAGCAGGTGTAGTGTTGGGCGACCCTCGTTAAATGGAATGACGACCTGATCAAACACGCAATTAGTTCGAAGCAGGGGACTTAGGGCTGTACTTTGAGACCTATGTTGAGCAGTGGACTCCTCATGGCCTGATATACGAGAGGACATTTTAAAGTTCTCGGAATGGGGGTAAGGAGTGGAAATAAAAATCCAAATTTATTTTTCCTTTTCAATATATTCACCTGCTACCCTAATACATTTTTCGGATCTTACAGTTAACCTATGTATACCCTCCAAAAAAAATGATTTGTCTTAGTCTAAAAAATACGCCGAAACTGCTTTCTTCACTTCTTCATCACTTAAAAACTTTTTCCCACGAAGTTCTTTTTTTAAGTTTGGAAATAGATAATAATCATGGGGTTCAAATTTTGCCACACCCACCTGATAGCCAGGTCAGGACTATCAGGTGGGTGTGGCAAAATTTCGAAGCCCACCTTCTGCAGGGCAGTCATCGCAACATGGCACTTGTGAACAGTGTCGTGCAGAAAGAAGGATTCTTTTGGTCAATTTTCCCCTTCTTTTCTCCTTTATGGCTTCCTTCAATTGTTCTAGGATTGAAGCGTAGTAATTTCCGGTTATGGAGACACCTTTATCTTTATAAATAATCAATAGGATTCCTACTGAGTCCCAAAAGACTGTCGCCATGATTCTCCCAGCCGATTGTGTCACCTTAAATTTCTTGGGTGGTGGTGTGCCTTTTTTGTGCCACTGCATAGAGTCCTGTTTGGACTCAGGTTCATAATGGGGAAGCCAAGTTTCATCACCAGTAACAATTCGAGCCAACACTCCATCTTTGTCTTCCATACAGAGGTCCAAAAATGCACGAGAACACTCCACGCGCTGTTACTTTTGAGGCGGCGTGAGCATTCTAGGCACCCATCTTGCGCTTACTTTAGTCATGCCAAGATGGTCATGAAGAATTTTGAAAATGGTTGTATCTGATACTCCAACCATTTCTGCGAGCTGTTTTTTCTTTAGGCGGGCATCTTCTAATATTAATTTTTCGACTTTTTTAATAATTTCCGAAGTGGTCACCTCGATCGGCCTTCCTGGCCGTGGGTCGTCTTCAAGTGACTCTCTGCCTTGTTTAAAAAGGGTATGCCACTTGTAAACCATAGTTTTACTTGGACAAGAGTCTTCGTAAACGGATGACATCTTTTCCAGTATAGTCTGAACTGATTTTCCGAGCTTGGTAAGGAACTTTATAACGGCACGGAACTCGATTTTCTCTATATTTCACAATTTCTTCCCAATTGACTTGTTTGGTTGACGATAACTTAAAGACTAATGATCTAATTACAATAAAACCCGGTATTTATACTAATAATGAGTTGCTCCATTAGCAAGTAATTCAGCGACGTCCCCACTTATTACCTACCTACCCATTCCGCGAACTTAAAAACGCACCCTCGTAGTAGTAATAGAACGACGAGAGAGCACTGTCAATCTCAAGTGCAGGACTTGTGCGGCAAGAGCCACGCAACGCTTACTCCCTACTTATTTTTCTTCCACGTCCACTGCTTGATATATGCCTCTTCCGTTGTATGGAGAATTCACCTCAATCGTCACGCTTAGATGCGGATTGACGATCGCAGCACCAGACGTTCCGCTTTTTTTTACAGGTTAAGGGTGACAAGCGAGCACACAGTCCACCTTATGGTAAGTGGTTGCTGTGGCCCATAGGCATCTACATCCATTTTCGTTTGCGAATCAAACTGCAGATGCGTTGTCAGCCGTGAGGACTAAGATGAAATGCCTCTTTTCCAGTAAAAAGGGTCTCCGGTTCTCTACACTCACCATACATAGCTTTTGGCGCTGCTGCAACTTGTCATTCTGAGTACTTTACGTTTGGTGGAAACGAGATAGTTATACCGCTATTAATCGAACATATCTTCATTTCCTTTAGTCTACTCTTTACGTCACCCACGGAACCAAGTTTGGTGATGTATTTTCTTACACCAACACACGGCATCTTGTAACTATTATTAACAACATTTATTTTGTCGATTATATTCCATGTTTACGGGCATAACTGCTAAAGGTTAAAGTATGAATTTTCAACTCGATATAACCTTCCGATGATTGCACATACACACCCCGTGTAGTGACGGGTAAGAATACCCACTACCCCATATCTTCTCGTGGGTGTCGTAAGAGGCAACAGAGGGATACTGAGGCAGATGAGCAGCAGCATCTTTCTGATAACAGCAAAACAACAATAAAAAAACTGCGGTTGACAACCCGCTCGCCAAGCGTGGCAACTATTGCATTATACCCCCCCCCCCCCCTCATGAATAAAGTTACGAAGAGACAGCCCCCAGTCCCCGGCGGCCCGCTGGCGACCATGATAACAGCGGGGCAGGGGGTGCTAAGAATCTCCGGTGGAGGTTCAGTTGCCACCTAAGACGACTCAACCTCAACATATAACGCACTCACCCTGGGGACTGAAGACCCTGGAGCTGGAAGAAGAGATAGACAAGATGTGCTGGAATATTATAGGATTATCCGAGGTCCGAAGAGAGGGGGAGGACATAGTAATCCTCCATTCCTGCAACTTGTTCCATCATCTGGAGGGCGACCATCTGTCCCAAGGAGGTGTCGGATTTATCGTCCACAAGTCTCTCGTTAACAACGTTGTAAAGATTGAGAGTGTGTCGACGACGGTTGAGTACCTTATACTCAGAATCACCAAACGGTATTCGCTGAAGGTTATACAGGTTTACGCACCAATCTCGGCACATCCCGATGAAGTGGAGGAAATGTATGAGGATATATCTAGAGCCATGCATTCTCCAAAACCCACTATACGGTGTTAATGGGAGACTTCAACGCAAAACTAGGCACAAGAGAGAACAGTGAACTGAAGGTAGGGAAATTTGGAATAGGGCAACGGAACCCAAGGGGCCAGCAGCTCTTTCTTCCAGAAGCGGCCCCACAGGAAGTGGACCTGGTCGAGCCCCGACGGTTCGACAAAAAATGAGATTTACTTCATTATGACGACCAGACGACAACTGTTCAGTGATGTCTCAGTGATCGCGAGGGTGAAAACTGGTAAAAGTTACAGCCTATATACGTCCCACTGCTGGGCACAGGCCTCCTCTCATTTCTGAGAGGGTCTTAGGGCAAGGAAATGTCCGCCGCGCTGCCCCAATGCGTGTTGGCGAACTTCACATGTCATCTATTTCTCAGACATGCAGGTTTCCTCACGATGTTTTCCTTCACCGCCGAGCACGTGGTAAATCAGCACTTAAAATTGCAATTAACAATTTCATTGGTGCCGGCGGGGATCGAACCCGGGTTGCTCGCGTACTGTGAAACTTACAGCGAGCGCTAACCATCTGAGCTACCACGGCAAACTGGTAGCGATCACCGAATGGTTAGAGGCACACTGAACCTAAACTTTGAGTTGGAGAGGTCACGTCTAATGAAGTCAACGCTCCGTCCCCCTCGTGCTCTAATCCAAAGTCCCAAAACCTTTCAGCTCGAGCTAGAAAACCGTTTTCAGTGCCTAGAAGATTGCAATGCAGTGGACTATATGAATGACAAGCTCGTGGAAACTGTCCATGCGGTCGGAGCTAAGTTCTGCAAGACCCGCCGCAGAAGAACACATAAACTCTCCGATCACACTCTTAATCTCATGGCAGTTAGACGGGAAATGAAGACCGAGTGTGGCAGCGTCGTTTCCGGGCTCAGTCTGAGCGAGATTAGAATGGCTCTCCAGCACCTTAAAAACGGCAAGGCTCCAGGCGAGGATGGAATTACAGCGGAACTTCTGAATGCGGGTGGAAAACCGGTACTTGAAGTCCTTCAGAAGCTCTTTAATTCCGTCCTCCATGGTGGCACTACACCGGAGGCGTGGAGTAGAAGTGCGGTGGTCTTGTTCTTCAAGAAAGGCGACAGCGCTCTCTTGAAGAACTACAGACCGATTTCCCTTCTGAGCCGCGTCTACGTGCTCTTTTCGAGAGTCATTACGAATCGTCTCGCATGCAGACTCGATTCCTTAAGTAAAGAAAATAAGTGTCTGGAAATACATTAGGTAATTCCGAGTACTTCGCTCACGGGACAGTCTTTACGGCTTCATAGTCATAAAAGCCGGTGCACGTAATGTCCTTCCGAGACACATAACCACGGACCTGCCTTGACCCCGATATCAATTGAACTAAACGTCTTCGTCGCAGAAGATGTGTCTTTAAAACGACTTGAATAAAACTGACTTTATGGATTATATCTCGTTTAATTTTAACTTATTAAAATAAACTTTCGGCGCGACGTAAGTTGAAGTAACATTCAGTAACTATACGCCGTTTACGCAGATTCCGCATTCAAAGTTGTTCATAAAGATTCTAAATAAAATAGTTGCGACATTGAGACATACAAACATGATGTAACAAGAGAGAAACAATAGAGTTTATTTTTCACTACAGCACGTTAAAAATTCAAAGTAATATTAAAATATTCAATAAATATACATTATTAGCGATCTTGGCTTCGCTCGGGTGATTT
>JAGSMP010003578.1:0-10165 GCA_029286625.1 Parnassius orleans
GTGAATTACGATGCACCAAAACGTTTGAAGAAAATCAGCTGGTGAATTTTATGTTTTTATCGCTCTTCCCGGTCCTGCGTGGAAAATACAGATCCATACATTTTTATCTTAATTTTGGTAAAAAGACATAATAATCCAGATATTCTGACCTTCTGTGTTCGTCCATCGTACCGTCGTCCGTCTTGTAGCATCACGTTGGCGCCACCTAGCTGAATTTAATTTTGCAACATATTCGATTTTCCCACGGGAATGATATGTTTTTCCGCTGAAAAAAGTAGCCTATGTTACTCTACAGCCACCAAACTATCCCCATACAAATAATCATGCCATGCCGACGCTCTGTTGCGACGTGAAAGAAGGACAAACAAACAAACAAACAAACACACTTTCGCATTTATAATATTAGTAAGTATTAGTAAGTATGGATTTACTTTTACTTTGACTTAAAAAAGTTAACTAAAAGAACAATAGAAATAGAAACAATAGAAATTGTAAAAGGTACTTTTACAATTTCTATTGTTGGGTACAGGCCCCCTCTCATTTTTGATGGGGTTACGGAGCAAATTGTCCGTTGGCCGCGCTGCTCCAGTGCGTTTACTTCACACGTTCCTCAGATATGCAGGTTTTCTAACTTTCGAGATTTTTAATAAAGAAACCTGCAGGAGAATGAAATAAATAATAATAATTTTAAAAGGCCGGCAACGCACCTGCAATTCCGCTGGTGTTGCAGTTGTTCATGGGCGGCGGTCAATATTTACCATCACGTAAGCCGCACGCTCCTTTGCCCCCTCTTCTATAAAAATAAATAATAATAGTTCTTTTAATTTGCAAGAGAAGTGGTAATGTGCTGGTCATCTACTATGTTGTCAAATGAGAACCGTTGATGTAGATGCATCATGGAGTGAAGATCCTTAATTGCTTCTGAACGGACGTTTTGGTGGTGATTAAATATCAAGTTTTTTCCACTAAGATTTAGGCTTTACGGTATCATCATCAGCTGTCCGCTTGCTTAAACTATCGTGAAAATCTCTGAAAATCTCCCAAAAACTTCGCAATGTGAGGCATCAGCATATTGTGCAGAATTTTGTAAACAAATACACGTCAAACTAGGCTTTATGGATATAATATAGACCCGTCCTTTGCATTTGTAATAAAAGAAAAATAAAGCTGTCAGATCCAGAAGATCAATTTTATAACCTCAAAAACAAAAATACATGCGCAGTATCCTCTTTGTATTTTGTGAAAAATATATACGGGTGAATGAAAAATAAGTTATTGTTTTAATGTAATGAAACAAAAATATAAGTTGATAACATTTTATCTTTATTAGGTAAAATTGAAATTGGAATGAGTACTACATATTTTTATTTGGAAGTGGAGGCCGATCTGTAAGTGTTGCATTGCATTATTATGCATCTTTATAGCTTTGCGGTAATTAGATAATAGAATGTTGGTGAAAAAATATACGTAATGCGCATTAATAAATTTATATTCGAATTTATATCGAATTTACTTACTATCTTTTATGTGACAAAAAAAATCAAAAATGCTACTTATCTTGAATACTTCAAATAGAAATAATAAGCACAGAAATTAAATACGTAGAAATATCGTAATATATGTATATTCAATATTATTTAGAATTTAATGTCTCATTTAGATAATTGAATAATGAAAATTCCCTTCTAAAATTTGTTGAACAATGCCTTAAATTGAGATAGTATTTTAAAAGATGTGATGCTTGGTATACTAACTTTTTAGAACACTAATGTACTTTAAAGAAAAGTTAATGTAGTACAAACTAGGTCTTAGTCTCAGGATAAATAATTGTGTGCAAGATGTTACTGTCATTTTGCTTTTGTTTTATGTTTTTACTGCAGCATTAAGAAAGGTCGCCCATATTTTTTATTTATCTTCCTTCGCATTAGCTTGTAAATAGTCCATAGCTGAACAATTACTTCTAACATAGTTATAGGGAATTTACTATAATTACTGCAATTGGGAGGTAGATTGGAAATCACAGTACCAGATGTCTTGCACTTTTGATGTCACTTCTTGTCACCAATCTCAGTATATTATGTTGGTGAAAATTGTATAGTTTTATCACCATTTACCTACCAAAGCTGCCTTTCCAATGGCAAATATTTTATTATTATCCATTTCAGGTACATTATTTTTGCAAAAAAATGACATAGAGAAATAACATATAATTGGTTAGGCTGATTGTCAAGTTGCATTTATTGTAGTAATCTTGAGGTCACCCTATAAATAGCCCTCGACTGGACTTGTGTTTAAATATGGTGAATTTGCCATGTTATCTGATCTTTGTACTTAGACACCTGAGGTATCAAACCTATAATACTTTAGCGGCAGCTGTTCAGTGTTGCCAGTCCAGCATAGTCTATTTCAGTGGTTCTTCACCGGTGGTCCCAGGACAAATGGTGCTTCCGGAAATATCCATAATCGGTTCTCTCAAATATAAAAAGTTTTGTAAACAACATTTTTGGAGGTGACACTTGGTTTGTGAATACTACCGATGTGGTTTACAGCAACCAACTTTTAGACATAATGTCAAAAGGTTGGTGGTCCATGGCAAGCCAAAAATTGGTCAATGGTCCCTCATCACTAAAAGGTTAAGAACCTATGATGTAGATAGTGGTTTGGCCATTGTCTTTAGGCCTCTATATATTAGTATTTCCTTCTTTGATTTTTCAACACCCTTGGGATGACCTATGTTGGTCCGGGACCTATAGACTCCATGTTTATGTGGGGCTTATAACAATAAAGTATGTGCTGTGTTACTCAACTAGTATGTTGTGAATGTGTAGGCGATGGGTTAGCCACCTATCACTACTTTCACAATTTTCCATCTAAACCCATATTTTTTTCTAATCCTGGTCTGAGTCGCTTGCTGTTTTTAGGACTCTGCCTACCCCCTTGGGGATTATAGGTGTGATGCTACACATCATGTATTTTTGGATAACTAGGATGATATTTATCACAGGTAAAAACTGATTGAAACCAATCAACTGCTGTGAGGGAATATAAGGAGTGTGAAGTTTGCTTTTGAAATATCTCTCATCCAATGTGAGTATATAATTATAGTTTAATGTCAGATATACAACAGGAGCGGTGAAATGCGACCAGAGCTAATAGTGCAACATTTGATAAGTGAAGCGGGAAAACAACTTTTTGGTGAATGTGGGGCCCCTCAAGCTGACGTATTGAGAGTGAGTCCAAGTGGAAACATTTTGCTACGCGTTCACGCACGTCATCACCGTCGCTTACGTGCTGCACTCGCTCTGTGCCCTAAAACAGTGAGAGTGTGCGCAGAAGCACCATCACTCCAGGCTCTAATTTAACATCTTTAATCAGGTTTAGAATTTTGTATATAATTACTAAAATACTTAATACTAACATAATTCATATAAATTTCACATAAACATATTGACTGCCTCATTGGTGTGCCACAAGTACACCAAGGAGGCAGTCAATATGCTGCCTTGTTGGTGTACTTGTGGTTGTGAAGTCGAATCCCAGGTAGGGTTAAAAATCAGTTATTGGGTTTTCCGGTGGTGTTTCACCCCTGTGCCCCAGAAAAGGCGTAAAACTGTTTGTACTGCGCCTGATTTATCCCTGTTCGTGTTGGATTGCCGTCCCATGTGACTAGTTGACTGAGGGGATAGAGAGTGCACTTGGGCTTGCCCACATACTTGTGCACTATCAAGAGTGCAGTATATCTTGCCAGCTAAAGCATGCAGTAGATTTGTTATACTCACCACACTAATCATTTTTACTCAATATACTTATAAGTATCATTTTTGAAAAGTCTTCTGTCACTAGTTTAATAAATAAACTTGTGTCCTGTGGAGTCAGTAAGAAATCCAGAACATTTTATATTAATAGTTTAAAAGAAGAATGTATGGGGTACAATAAATTATAGAAAACCACTTGGTAGCAATTATCTCATTCCTAGGGGTTATTGACAACCTTAATTGAGTATGTGAAGTCTCTGATGTCATCAAATTACAGTCCTTTACAAGTCCACTGCTGAATATTAGACCTCTAAATTATGTCACAAAGCCTCCTGAGCCACCTGCATAGATTGACTTCCTGCATGTCTTGGTTGTTACTCTATCTAGTGGGGGGATGTCCTATTCTGCTGTTCATTATGTAAGAACATGACATGTGTGGTTGCCATGTAGGGGTGGCATAAGAGAATACAATACCTCATTATCGTCAAGTTGGTGTTGTAAAAGGCGACAGAGAGAAATGAAGTAGGAGATGGGTAGCAGCATCTTCCTGATATAACTCAATAATAATAAAAAACCTTCCCTGCATCAACCCCGCTTGCGAAGTCTAGAAAGTATAGCAAATATTCATCCTATTATTCAAGATATGATGGAGGCCTATGTTAAGCAGGCATTTCAATAGGTTGTAATGATTTTTGTATGTGCTAGCACTCTTTGTAACACAAGTGGGTCGGCTCTACTCTAAACACAGCAGCATTAAGCTATTTTGTGAGAGCATGGTCCTGACGCAGTTGAACCGACCCATTCGAGCTACAACCGTAATATAGCTGCAGCTTGGCTCTACCATGTGTAAACATCCTTTTCACCCTTATTTTTGTCACCCTTATTCTATAAAAATACTTTTTTTAATTGCCTCCCACTGTGGAAGAAAATTAAGAGAAGTATTCACGTGAGAACAATGGTGTGCGTGGGTCAGCATGTCGTTGCGCGAGGAGTGGACGGGTCCCGGCGGCAAGGACCTGCTGGTGGTGGCGGCCCCCGAGGCGCTGGCGGCTCCGAGCCGCGCCATACTTCCCGAACCACCACCAGCGCCTGGTCTCGTGAACGCTGACGGCTCCATCAACTGGGGCTGCCCGTGCCTTGGAGGCATGGCCACTGGGCCTTGTGGCAACCAGTTCCGAGATGCCTTCTCCTGCTTCCACTACAGGTACAGCCCCCGCCATTACATCAAATTTGATAGACATCGATTTCTACCAAAGATATAATATGTGCGGCTATTGAAATTAAAAAACATCCTAATTTCAATAGAAAAGGAGACTGGGTACTACCACTTGCTTGGGATCCTGTAATTAATAAAGTTAACAACTTCCCTGTTCGAGAAATAGACACCATTGTTAAACAATTGAAATGGTCATATATGACTCATGGGACAGTGAAATGGTTAAAACTCAACCGTGTATTTGAAAATAATATCCACTACACCACATCATCCCGTGGGTGTCGTAAGAGACGACAGAGGGAAACAATTCAGGAGATGGGCAGCAGCGTCTTCTTAATAACGACTATAAATAAACAACTGCGGTTGCCAACGCGCTTGCCAAAAAAAATTAATGAATGTTGCACTTATTAATTTTATATTTTGTATGCCTACTGGCGGGACATAGAGAACCTACTTTATATTTTATTATTTACATATCGAGATCTGTAAATTAACCTATGTTCATAAAATAAACAGATTTGATTTGATTTGATTTGCCAAGCGTGGCAATTATGGCAAATATCCTCCTATGAGACAATCTGTGGGGGAGGCCTATGTTCAGCAGTGGACTTTAATAGGCTGTAACGGTAACGGTAAAACTAAACCCAAGCATAACACTGCAAGACTTCAAGACACAGTAAGCTCATTCTGCGTAGATCGGACCCGAACGAACCCGAAACGTCGGAAACGCGATAAATTCCATAATTTTTTTAACCTACTTCAAAAAAATAAGGAGGTACTCAATTCGACTGTATTTTTTATGTGTGTTACTCAGAACTTTTTTCTAGGTGAACCGATTTTGATGATCCTTTTTTTATTTGAAAGCTGGTGCTTCTCATATGGTCCCATATAAATTTGATCAAGATCTGGCCAGTAGTTTTTGAGTGATCAAGATCTGGCCAGTAGTTTTTGAGTTATCCTCAATAATGCGTATTTGATTGACTTAGACTACATTGATGATGTTCTCATTTTATTTATATTGAATGAAGTAGATTGTATAAATTTTTAATTTTACCACTTGTATTTTAGAAAAAGAATTAGGGTTCCTCCCAAAATATTTAAAACCCATGAAATCCGATCATAATAAATTCCAGGCGGACGAAGTCACAAAGAATAGCTAGTACGAAATAAAATTACGTCATTATCTGAAATAAACTTCAAATCACGTTGACAAAGTGCGCACATAAACAATGACAGTATTTTCTTAGTCACATTAAACAAAATCAGTGTTAGATTGTCGAAAACAACGTTCGCGATCCGCTCGCAGGAGGATGAACGGAGTAAAGGAGTTACGGAATTGACCGTCTAGTAGTATGACATAGAAATCTTTGGCTTCACCCGTACGTGCGCCGCGCCGTATTGTGACGGTGTAGGGGTATCCACTACCGCATATCATCCCGGGTGTCGTAAGAGGCGACAGAGGGAAATCAAACAGGACCCACCCAATCGTACCAGCATCTCTTACTAATAAATAACTGCAGTTACCATCTCGCCTGGCAAGCATGCCAACTAAGGCAAAAGGAAAGGCCTTTGTACTTTGATTAGCTGTAATGAATGGATATCATGCACTTTTGTAATTCAGTTTCCAAAGACCTCTGGAGCTCTGGACGTCTAAATGGACGGCGGGTCTAGAACAAAATTCATGAAAAATGTGTCCCGACTCCTATATAACCTACATAAGCGTAGGTACATGTATAGAAATATAAAAAAAAACTATAACATCCTAATTCAAACCATACTGTCATAAGAAAACTTATCAATTTTACTTGGAGGCCGCACAATTTTCACCTTATGAAGCTTCTAGCGAATATTATGCGAACACAGGATTAATGGAATAGCTTATTTGTTTTTATTGTTATAATATTTTATGCCTCTTTTATTTATATTTTTAATTGATTTATAATTTTATACCATTTCATACATATAATAAATAAAACACAGTTCGCGCAGAAATAATTAGTGTAAATTTAAAAATGTATTTAAAAATTTGTTCAAGAGCGTATTGTAAGGGCATGAAATGAAAGCTTATTGAAGCACGAATTTAATTATAGTAATAAAAATAATAATAATATAAATTTTATTGATTAACTAAAACATTTTCAACTCGACTAATTATATGCATAATATATTGTTTTTATAACTTTTTATAACAATTTAAATGTAAGAGGATTGCAATCCAATAGTTTGTTTTTCAACTTGAATGAAAAAAAAAGCTCTACGACAAAATTTGTTTTACAGCAGCTTATTGTACGGACCACTAATTGAGTAAGTACGACTTGGACTTTTCTGTTTTTAACAGTATCATCAAAAAAATTTGGTGAATCCAAATGTGCATGCCTTAAGCGCTCATGTTATACGTAATTTTTTTAAAGTAATTAATTTAAATACACACAAGTTTTCACTAATAACCTTATTACTATACTTTTTTTATAGGATAAGGGTGACAAGCGAGAACACAGTCCACCTGATGGTAAGTGGTTGCTGTGGCCCAGAGACATCTACATCTATCCTCGTTTGCGAATAAAATGCAGATGCGTTGTCAGATGGAATGCCTCTTTTCTAGTAAAAAGGGTCTCTGGTTCTCTACACTCAGCAAACGAAACACAGCAGCATTAAGCTGCTATTTTACACTGGTATTCTGTGAGAGCGTGGTCCGACCCATTCGTGCTATAGCTATATTAATAGTATGGCCGTGCCATGTATGAAAATACTTCCTATTTTCCGATAATTTTATGGCAAACGTCAATTAAAAAAATTTTTTGAAAATCCAAAAGTGCACGACTCATAATGCTCATATGAACGTGAAAAACTTATAAAAGAAATTGTAAATTGTAGTTCTATTCATCAAGGAGTTCCAGTAGAAGTCACCGAAATACACCTTCAAGTCACTCCATCAAGTCCGTAGGTAAGGTCTTATCATAACTAACAAAAGAGTCCAAACTCGGCACACCTTGTTCTACTGGTCGTGGAGTTCCAGTAGGATTCATCGAAATACACTTCCAGGTCACTCCATAAAGTCCAAGACGTATAATTATATTTATATATAAATCCTACTTAATTTTAGTGAAACAAAATATTGTAATAAAAATCTGTGAATATAAAAATAATAATATCTTACCTTGTCAAGTATGTATCAAATTTGGTTTTTCGAATATTTTGTCGATCTTTTTCAGCACGAGCCGCTGGAAACAAGCGATACAATATCCATTCACGACGGCGGTCGAGCTCGGAATTCTCCCAGCCGAAAAAAATTATTATAACTAAACAAAACAAAAATTAAACTGCTATTCATTCATTCCATGGCTTCCCACATGATAGATGAAGAGATTAAAAAATAGATTGAGTTGAAAAATTTATATTTTCAAAAGTTATCGTATTTACCCCTCCATGCCGGCTTGATAAATCCACACCATAAGCTACTAAAACCACATTTTTTATGTAAATAGAGCAATTAATCGGTTTAATTTTTTTTAATAAGTTCAACAATTATTTATCTTTATCCCTGTCTCGTAAATCGTAATAAACAAAAGATGGGTAGTGTGGGCCACACTCAGGTAGTAAATACCGATATTATACGATCTTTACTACAATAAAAAGGACTCTTTCACTCAAGAACGTCCTTGTCATTTTCACCGTTAAAGAAAAGATAAGATTTTTTTTAATTTTCTATCTTTGGATAAAATTATGTATTATACCATTTTGTAAACTGTATTAACTACGCATATTTTTTAAATAGTTGGCCACTTAGGTCTTCATACTTTTTTTTCACGAATGGCTCTCAAACTTTTGTCAAAATTATTTTTTTATAAAATTTCATGCTAAAAATTGAAGTTTTTTTTTTGGCAAAAAAAGTACAATAGGTACTCATACTCTTTACTGCATTTCTAATAGAATAGTCTGTGAGGAATAAGAGAACACCAAAAACGCAACTAATTTTATTAATTTTCGGCAGTGGTGTACATGAAAGTACAGTAAGGTCAATAAAAACATTTTTTTAAAACCTTCATATTTTTGGCACCACTTAGAAAATCTATTTTTTTTTTTGTATTTTTATTTGAGCGCCTGATACCTGTACTATTAGGCGTTCCAGGATTATCCATTCTTTCTGGGGCACGCTGTATGTACAATATGATTGTTAGATATAATTTCATGCGACAAAACGTTGGAATCTTGATTTTTAGGCCCTAGTAGAATATACCTACGCGCTTTGCGCTTAAGGCATGCAATAAGGTGCCAAAAAATATAAACTCGCAAGGCAACATACTTTCTTATTCCTTAATTTCCTTGAAATAAATTCAACTTATTATATAGATGACGTTTGGATTTGAGTTTCTTGTCAAAAGTTTCATTCTTGCCAATATAATGCATTCGCACATCAATATATTTTTCAGCAACAGCTTTCAATAAACTTATTTTATGATTGAACATAGCTGCTTGTTCTAATGAATGTAGGTGATTTTCTTGAAACATGTTTAATTGAATAAAAGTTTCCATTACAGTTTTACACATTTTTGCTTTCTCCATTGCACTCTTCATACGTAGAAATCGCCGTATTCTGCTTTTTACAAAACTAACACTTTTATTATCTGAAAATTTGGACACTGTTTCTTGACGGCAAAAATAGATATATATTAATTACTAACAAACACAAACGTATTACTAGGCAGAAAAAAGCTTCTGGTAAATCGTCGTCCACGACTACGAAGACGTATACGTCGTGAAACGGGAAACTTTTATTCTAACTCTGGCAATACAATGTAAATATTATATATGAGAAATAATTGAACACTATTAACTCCTTATTTAATAACTACTCTTACTGTTTCTTCTTAAAATAAATATATTTTAAAATGCTACTTTAACCTCCTAGTGCTAGATTTTTCTAGAAACGTCTTATATTTAAGTAAAACATGCTGATTTATGTAACACTGTTATAAAAAGTTGTCTTTTAACTCACTGCAATTTAGAGAATGATCAAATTACTACACCTAATTACGATTGTGAGCAAGATTGATATTACAGTTATAGACAGCAAGGTCTTTAATGTAATCGTTAACGATAAGCAATTTAAGTAACATAAAAACAAGATTTGTTTACATTTGAAAATTACTATCAACAAGTTATTATGTTGCAGTATACATTCATTATCTTAAGC
>JAGSMP010000358.1:600000-833584 GCA_029286625.1 Parnassius orleans
TCCCCTTTCAACCAACGGCGAATGTAGTATTAAGATCATAACGTAAATTCATCGTTGGTCCACCGCAGAACATAAGCCATATGTGGCATATATGGCAAGTGACGAATGAGCTAATAGCTCACCTGATGATAAGTACTGCATTCTCCATGGCTATACCCACTGACAAAACAAGAAATTATTAATGTTAAAAATTAATTTGCTTGTATCCGCGTAATGAAATAAAATGATGTGTCTTACCTAGTTTGAAGAGCACCTCCCGCCCTCCCTCAATTGCGTGTAATATCCCCGTCACCACCAATCCCAGCACCACTACTCCCTGACCGCTATCAGCCACCGCAGGGTCTACTTCACCAGAAGATGCCTCACGTAGAGGCGAAACATTTGTGTCGTATTATCGACGGTGGTGTGTCTTTCCTAGTGTAGTGGTGTTGGGATTTGTGGTGACGGGGATAGTGCACGCAATTGAGAGAGGGCGGGTAGTGCTCCTCAAGCTAGGTAAGACACATCATTTTATTTCATTAAGCGGATATAAGCAAATCAATTTTTAACATTAATATAATGGATTTCCGCAAAGTAACGCCTGATACTATTAAAACAAGAAACTTTTAAACAACGTATACTACGGATGTGTTTTCAGCTCTAACTCGTAATTTATTTATTTATACTTATTCTCCATATCCTTAAAAACGTAACATAGCGTAACAGTGCATCCACAAGCACTGCTATTAGGCAACGGAAATCCTCTTCCGGTCAGACTCCAAATATGGATGACACACATTTGTCGTGATAAAAATACATTTCTGATATATCAATTAATAAATTTATAATACTAAGATTACCAGGCGCAAATAAATGATAAGGAGCTGTGCAAGTGTGGGAGCTTTTGGAATGAAAAACAGCTATCAGAGTAAGTCCGGTTAATGTGCAATAATAATATTCTTTTTAATTTTTTTTTTACTTATAAGCCAGTGCTTGACCACAATCCCACCTGGTGGTAAGTGGTGATGTAGCCCTAGATGGTAAATTGCACTGTCTTAGCCTAACAAAAGCCATTCACTCTTGCCTTGAAGACGCCCAGATTCTATTCGAACGGAAAGATTATATATATAATGGGTCGGGGAAAAAGTCTCTTCGTATTTCGTTTGTATAAAATTAAAGAAAAATCTCTTTGGTTGTACTGTTTGTATCTGGCTGGTTTTAATATCAATACATATAGGACATAAAGAAAAAGAAAAATAAAAAGTAAAAAAACACTTTCCCGCCATTTTCCAATTGTTTTTCTGTCCGCCAAAATGAGTGAATCTAACCAAGAAATTCGATACATTCTGAAGTTTTATTACAAAAAGGAAAAAAGCTACTTAAGCCGCGAAAAAAAATTTGTGACGTTTATGGACCTAATGCAGTGTCAGTAAGAGTAGCACAAAGTTGGTTCAAGCGTTTTCAGTCCGGGAATTTTGATGTCAAAAATGCAGCTCGCTCTGGTCGCCCTCATACGGATAAAGTCGATGCCATTTTTGAAAAAGTGGAGCAAGATCGGCATATTAGTAGTTACAACATAGCCGAGGAATTGAGGATTGACCACAAAACAGTTTTGACCCATTTGAAAAAGTCTGGCTATACAAAAAAGCTCGATATTTGGGTACCACACAAGCTTACTGAAAGAAACCTAATGAATCGTGTACTCATTTGCGATTCTCTATTGAAACGTAATGAAACCGAACCATTTTTGCAAAGATTGATCACTAGTGATGAAAAGTGGTCAAAGGGTAGTCAAGCTCCACAGACTGTAGCGAAACCCGCATTAACACGCAATAAGGTGATGATATGTGTATGGTGGGATTGGAAGGGCATCGTTTATTATGAGCTTTTACCGCTGGGCAAAACCATCGATTCGGATCTCTACTGTCAACAACTAATGAGACTTAAGCAAGAAATTGAGAAAAAACGGTCGGGATTGATCAACAGAAAAGAAGTGGTCTTTCATCATGATAACGCCAGACCACACACATCTTTGGCCACTCAGCGAAAATTGAGAGAGCTTGGTTGGGAGGTGTTAATGCATCCACCATATAGTCCTGACTCCTGACCTTGCACTCTCAGATTTTCACTTGTTTCGGTCTCTTCAGAATTCTTTGGGTAGTGTTAGGTTAACGTCAAGAGAGGAGTGTCAAAACTACTTGCCGCATTTTTTTTAAATAAAAATCACAAGATTTCTACAGCAACGGGGTTATGCCTACGAGATGGCAACAAGTTATCGAACAAAATGGCACATATATATTGTATCTTATAACAACTCAAAATATTAAAAAATTGCGGTTGACAGCCTGCCAAGTGCCAAGCGTGTCAACTATAGCAAAATCCTGAAAATATGAGGCAATATATGGGGGAGGCCTATGTTCAGCAGTGGACTTTAATAGGCTGTAATGGATGGATGTATAGAAGATAATCTACCAGGAACACATGACCCACTGAGAGGTACATTTTTTAAATCAACAGTAACATTACAACTATGGCAAAATCCCCTCTATGAGGCAATCTATGGGGGAGGCCTATGTTCAGCAGGGGACTTTTATAGGCTGTAATGGAAGGATAATACATATACACACACATCTGTATATATGTATCTGAGCGTGACGGTCACGCGAGTTCACTGCTTTTTCCCCATCCCAAGTGCCCAAAGTGCCTAAAGAAGTTTTCACATCAAAAAGTTGACAGTTTGGATTACATCGCAAACTTACGAAGTCATCAAAGATATTTTCAAAATAAAAAATGGCTATTTCAAAAATCAAAATTAAAACTTAAATATACATAATTTAAATCATAGAAGCACCTTATTAACTTGTCAATTTTAAGCCCCATGAAGGAATTAGGTACTCACTATTTGGAGCCAAGTAACTGGTACAAACTTGTGCTTATTCCTACAGTTTACAGAACGTAGGTACATCACTACTTTTAATAAAACTAATTATTTTTCTTAAACTATTTAGTGCCAACGCCTAAATCCGAACAGGATTAATTATATATAATATGTAATTTTTTTTTTGCAGAAAAGTCGGTCCAAATTACACTGCAAAAGTGTCCTCGCTAATCATCGATTCTTTCTAAGGATGATTCGCGAGGCTATTGAAATCAAAAAACATCCTAATTTCAATAGAGAAGATTGCTGGGTGCTACCATCTGCTTGGTATCCTATAATTAATAAAATTAAATCCCAACCCAAGCATACAACTGCAAGACTTCAAGATACTATAAGTTCATAATGCGTAGATCGAAACAAATACGCGTACACTGCAAACCCTGGACTTGCAGTGCACGCGTATTTCGAGACTGAGCCATTGACACTAAATTACTAAAAATAAATTGAGACAATACTCAGACTGGCGCATCATTTGTCAATATAAAACGTCAAGTTTTTGGATTTATTTGATATGTTATTTATATCACACCTTATCTGTAGTTGTTTTACAAATTACGCAACCTGTTAACACTATCAAAAATATTTTCAACGCATGTTTACCGTAGCCGAGCGGGGTTTCGTAAGAGTCCATCATTCCATTTCGTTCCGGTGTCGTAAGAAGCGACAATGAGGGCGAATAATCTTCCGCTCACCAGATGTCGCTAGTTGACACTAAGGTGAAATTTTTTGTTACACAATATCATTTCATTGAGAAGTTAGTTTTAAATAAAAGTTTATTAGTTTCTAGAGTATTATATTAATACACAAAACAATGCCTCACTGGCTTGCATTTTAATTTTTTGCACATTTTTTTACTCTTGTTTTAATTTTTCTACTTTTATGAATATCTGTGGTTTGGTTTACTTATTTCTAATCTAATGAGGCATCCACGACTTTTTCTGCCACCAGGGCGGCGCCACTTAAAAGTCAGGTATAATATTCGACAGGTTTCATAGCGGGGAAGTTAATTTGATCGGAAAATGTAAAGGTTATTGTTTCTTTCTGTACTATTAGCTATATTTTATATTAATAAGATTAAAAATTAATTAAACAAACCGCGGATATTCATAAAAGTAGAAAAATTAAAAAAAAGTTAAAAATGTGCAAAAAATTAAAGATCAAACCATTGAAGCATTGTTTTGTGTATTAATATAATACTCTAGAAACTGATAAACTTTTATTTACAACTCACTTCTCAATTAAATGACATTGTGTAACAAAAAACTTTACCTCTGTGTCAACTAGCGACATCTGGTGAGCAGAAAATTATTAGCCCTCATTAATATAAAATATGCTAACAGTACAGTAAGAAACATTAACCTTTACATTTTTCGAACAAATTAACTTCCCCATGAAATCTGTCAATTATTACACCTCATTTTAAGTGGCGCCGCCCTGGTGGCAAAAAATGTCGTGGATGCCTTCATTGGAAACGCCTAAAACATCTTATGGCTTCTGATAGATGGCGTTCAGACGTAAAATACCTAAACCGACGACGCACAGCAGGGGCAAAGATGCGAGACGTCCCATCTTTCGATCGTAAATCCATCTGCCAAGTCCTCCCTACACTGGGAGAGTCCCATGTCCAGGCTGTGGGCTTTTACTGAAGAAGAAGAAGAAGAAGAAGGAGATTAAACTTAATGTTAAAATTAAATCCATATTATGATAGTTTGGTATGCTCATAAAAACGTTGTTTCTAAAACATTTACAACTAAGGATGGTAAAGGAGCACCCAGACCACCTTATGGTAAGTGTAAGCTGCGGCACTAAGACGGACGCCCAGTTCGGATTCAAGGTAGGATTGTTAACGGAAAGTGCAATTCTTAAATTAAAGCATACTGTCGGGTATTACACGGCTAGGAGGACGCCGGTATACGCGTGTTTCCTCGACTTGTCCAAGGCTTTTGAGTTGGTCAATTATGATATACTATTGAGCAAGTTCAGGGACTATACTTCTCAGGGATTATACTTCTCTGATCAAGTACTGGTACAGTAAACCAAAATATGGTGTCAGACAGGGCGGTTTAAGCTCACCGTATTTAATTTATATATTAAACAGCTTATCGTGGGACTGGTTAACACACATGTCGGCTGTCATATTGACGAGATATGTAAATAATATAAGCTATGCAGACGACATGGTGCTGCTCAGTCCATCTATAGGCGGATTAAGGAAACTATTGTCGATTTACGGCTTGAAGTACAACTCGAAAAAGAGTGAAATTCTTGTTTTTACAGCACCTAAACAGCGGCCGCCACGTGTCCCTCCCGTATACCTCAATGGTATAGCCCTAAATATTGTTAATACTTTCAAGTGTCTTGGTCACAACGATTTAAGCGATGATTGTGATATAGAGAAGTAGCGTAGGGCGCTGGCGGTTAGGAGCAATATGCTTGATGTTTGCATGTTTGCTCGATGTACAGATGACGTAAAAGTCACTCTTTTCAAAGCATTCTGTCAATCTTTTTACTCGAGCGGCTTGTGGGTATCATAGAGGTGACGAGCTTACAACGCCCTTCGCATTCAATACAATAACGCTTTTAGGATGCTGTTGGGACTGCCATGGCGCTGCAGACTTCATATTATCGGTAAAACATCTGGGCAAAAATTGGCATGGACGTTATTTCATCATTGCAATGAATATCGGCGAATATTTTAGTTCCGCGACTTGCCGCACAACATTTGTAGGTCGCTACTTCTCGGCGTATATCAGCGCTGTGTATATTCGACTTTTTTCTCCATCTATTACTCCGCATATCCTGTTACCGTATATTGTAAAGATTTTTTAAGTTTTTGTCAACTCAAATCGATGATTTAATTACTTTCGCAAAGTGAGAAAGTTCCTAGACGAACAAAAATATTAGAAAACATTTATCTTACAACTCCTTAAGCTCCTCCTCAGATTCAAGCTACCTCCAATCTTGATGAAATAGAGAAATACGAGTTGCTTGTATGTAACTAAGATAGGCCCGAGGTCGCAAATCGGGAGCAACGAGGCGTGCAGAGAATAGTTATCCATGAATTTGTGCAACATCAGAGGACTTTATTCTTTCTTACCGAGACACAGGTGTCCTAACCGGCTGATACTTCGTATCTCTTCTAACCGGGTTACAAATTAGAACACTTCTTTGTGCCCCGGGCTGGATTTTGCGTATACGTCAGAGAGGAAATCTGTTTTCAACGCCTCGGCAGTCTTGAAGGTACGGACCTGTCCATCCTATGGCTGCGCGTAGACAGCGACGATCATCCCCGCATCTACGGGTGCCTTTATAGGTACCGTATCGGTAATGCCGACACAGACCGCGCCCAATTAGCTGCAAACTCCGTGCTACAACTGGTCCCATCTGCAGAGATCGTGATCCTCGGTGATTTTAATTTAACCACGCTGAATGGCATGGTTCCCGTTAAACCGATCATGCGGGTAGATCTGTTTATGAATTTGCCTTGGCATATGATCTGACACAACTAGTTACTTCGCCTACGCGGATCTCAGATGTGGAGGATCATGCACAGGATGTGTTGGACCCTATGCTGACCTCTCATGCAGACGGATATCAGGTGTCCGTCGATGCCTCTCTTGGCTCTTCGGACCATTGTCTGATCCGAGTACGGTGCCACTCACGCTCCCATCGCAGTTGCGTTCTTCAGTTTGCCGCCGTGTTTAGCACTGGAGGTTGGCCGATTGAGACAGGATGCGGTCTTCTTTTGCATCCTACCCTTGAGTGCGGGTTTGCTTCTCGCTTCAGGGAATGGAACTTTTTATTCCATCATCTATGGTGCCTATCGGAGGCAGAACTCAGTCATGGTTTGGTCACTCCTGTAAAATTGCATCACGGTTTAAGCAGAGTGCCGGGCATGAGCTGACGCATCAACGTCTCGGGATGCAAATACAAGCGCTCTTAAAAACAAGTATAATTCCACCTCCAGATCCTTCATGTGCCATTGCAAAGGCAAAGTCAGAGCACATCGGCAGAATTAGCCTCAACGGACCTCAACAAGCCGAGGAGTCCTCCTATTGTGCTGAAGACGTGTGCTCCAGAGTTGGCACCGGTTTTAACGCGTCGTTTCCGTTACTCCTACTCCCTAGGCGTAGTCCCGAATTCATGGAAGATAGCTTTGGTCCACCCGATCCCTAAAAAAGCGACCGCTAAGACCCGTCTAACTACAGACCTATCGCCATCACATCCTTGTTCTCCAAAATAATGGAATCCATTATAAGCTGCCAGCTAATGAGATACCTTGAGAATCACCAGCTGATTAGAGACCTCCAATACGGTTTTCGTCGGGGTCGATTAGCTGGTGATCTTCTGGTCTACCCGACTCATAGAAGGGCGGAGGCAGGAGAGTCCAAGGGGAGGCCTTGGCCGTTAGCCTTAGTCTGGACATATAGAAGACCTTCGATCGGGCTTGGCACAAAGCGCGTCTTTCGAAGCTTCCTTCCTATGGGCTTCCTGAGAAATTGTGCAATTGATCACCAATTTTCTTGCAGTTCGGAGCATCAAGAACGTAGTAGACGGTGCATGCTCCAATTACGAGCCTATTAACGCTGGTGTTCCACAAGGCTGCGTGCTGATAGCACGCAGCATTGTGGAACACCAATCTTTGCGAGGATTTGTGGTCTATCAAATCTGATGTAATGGCGGGGACGATGTTCACGACACTCTGGGAAGTCTGCAGTCTGTGAACATGTTCAAGATCGTCCCCACATCAGATTTGATAGACCACAAATCCTCAAAACTGATTCCTACCAAGGATGATACGCGAGGCGATTGAAATTAAATAACATCCTAATTTCAATAGAAGATGGATGGGTGCTGCCATCTGCTTGGGATCTATAATTAACAAAATTAAATCCAAACCCAAGCATACCACTGCAAGACTTCAAGATACTGTAAGATCATTCTGCGTAGATCGGACCAAAATTAATATTCAAAAACTAACCGTGACCATGGGTGCTGTAAAGCACCCGAAACGTCGGGAATCAAAATTAGTAACATTAAACGCGATAAAATCCGTAAAAAGCTTTTCTTGCTCAGCAGAGACCTGCACCTTTACAAGGCCCAGTTCGGCCTCTCATGGAATACTGTTTCCATCTCTGGGCCGTACTCCCCAGTGCCAGCTCCTTCCATTTGATCGCATCCAGCGCAGAGTGGTTCAAATCGTCGGTGACCGAGTTTTATCTGATCGGCTTGTCTCACTGGCACTGCGAAGTGATGTTGCATCTCTTTGCGTAATTTATCGCATCTACCACGGGGAGTGATCTGAGGAATTGTTCGGACTGATTGCAACCGCTCAATTTCACCATCGCACATCGCGACAAAAATCGCGATACCATCCATACTATCTGGATGATTGGTGGTCCACCACTGTTCGATTTACAAGAAGATTTTTTTTTTCTTACTCGCACAACTTCGTTGTGGATTCGACTACCACCAGCGATTTTTCCGGACCGATACGACTTAGGGACGTTCAAGAAAAGAGGTGCGTATTGTTACTAATATACTTACACTATAATGGACTAATTATGTCTGAAATAAAGTTATTATTATTTCGGGTTATTTATATAGTTTTCTTATCTGGTTGGGCTGTATATATTTATATAAATGAAAATGATAAATATACATAAATAATATTTATGTATATTTATCATTTCATCATATGTAAATTTTATTTTATTGATATTTATTAAATATCAATAAAATAAAATAAATACATAAAAATACATACATAAATAAAAACCCAACCAGATGGAAGCCCTCGGCAGGGAAGACCAAACGGCCGAGGGTTAGGGGGAAAGGGAATGAAACAGACGGACGATGCACCGCCTTCTGCATTTGAGCCTGGAGCGGTCCGTCACGGAGTCCCAGTCGCCTCAGATGACCTGAGAGGCTGACCGGGATTAGCCCGTTCGCAGAAACGACCACAGGAATAATTTTGGCCGGCAGACCACCCCACATGTCGGTCACTTCGTGAGCCAGGTTCAGATATTTTGTCTGCTGTTCTGTTTCGGCTTTCACGAGGTTCTCGTTATACGGAATGGTAATGTCGACTCAAAATATCCTTGACTGTGCCCGGTCCATCAGCACAATATCAGGCTTATTCGCAAGAATAGTCCTGTCTGTGCTGATGGCCCGGTCCCAGTAGATCCTAGCGCGGTCATTTTCAAGCACGGCTTCCGGCAAGCCCTTATAATAAGGCAGTTTCCAATCCACGAGACCGTATTTCAGAGCAAGCTCCTATTCCTATTTGCACAGACACCACCTAGTAGCCATACTAGGTTGTGTCTGTGCAAATACTCAGAGTTAGAAAGCGCCGAACAACCGGAGATGACATGCCTAAGTGATTCACTGAGATGGCGACAAGCTCGACAGATCTCGACGGTGCCATCCTTTAGGATGTATTTCCGATAGTTGTTGGTCTTAATAACCTGATCCTGTATCGCACAGACAAAACCCTCGGTTTCCCCTAAGAGGTAACCGAAACGTAGCCAGTGGAGGGAGGCGACTGTATCTACGAAAGGCTCATATAGAGCCTTGTGGAACCTGCCGTGGAGCTCCTTCTCCTTCCATGCGGTCTCCCGGTCAGAAATGCACTGTACTGCTGGATCTTGCCATTGCTCGTTGGCTAAGGATAGAGGAGTAAGCCCTTTATCACACGAAATGACGTTGCTATAGAATAGATCATCCGATCTCGCCAGGAAGTAATTATTATAATTATATTATAAGACTGCGACAAACAGATAGACGGACAGACAAGACAGACAGACAAAACTCTTAATTATGGTTATTTATTTATATTTTAATACCATTCAATTAACCCTCGAGCTTAATAGAAGCCAGTTATTTTAAGTCTCAACCGGATGAGAATACTACAAAATATCCCTAAATCGCAATAGTGATAACTGAAATAATAAGCGTTGTTACCAGTAAAAATGGTCTTCGGGTCTCGTCACTCACTAGTCACTATACATAATTAACACAGTAGCATTATGAGATTATTTGTAAAAGTGTGGTCCTACTTCGGTCGAGTCAACCTTGTTTTGCAGACGTAAGTGCGAAGCCGCAAAAAAGACTAGTAGTGATTATTCGTGTGTCTCATGCCCACTTTCACCAACGACCCATAAGACTTATGGGACCCCTTAGCATATTTAGGAGCCAGTTAGGGAATAGTTTCCGTTTCACCACTTTTAAAGGATCCGTTACTGACTAAACTATGCCCTTAATTATGCCCTAAATTTATGAGATGGATTATTGGTCCTATAAACCTTCACATAAGTAAAAGCGACTTCTAGAGGACAAGATGGACCGTGATCTATTTGATTTTCTTGATAATTTAGATACGACTGATATTATATTTGATATAAATCGTAGTCGAAGACCTAAAATATATCGAAAACGACCAAATTATTTCAACGATTTCGATGAAATAGATTTTTTTCCGAAGATATAGGTTATCTAAACCAACAGTGATATATTTGTTGGAAAAAATTTAACATTTTTTGTAATTTCCTGATAATAGGTGAGTACCTACCTATTTACATAGGTAATCAATTTTAATGTAGGCACCATAGTCCATAATATTATTAACAATTGTAGTTTATTAAATATTTAACTTAATAGGTGGGTTAGCTACGAAATAAAGGTAAAAGCATAAAAGGTTACTTTATTGCTATCCTAACAGTAACTTTTGAATGGAAAATGAGCCTGTATAGGTAGGCCGTAGGTACTTGTTTGGTGCTAACTTACCTACCATGGTAAGTTGATACTCGAGGTATATCTACTTAAGTACCTACCTATTTTAATTTGTAGAATTTGTGATTCACTTTACCTAGGTACTTGTTTATCGTAGTAACCTATTACCTCAATGGCCGGAGGCGAAAAAATGGCAATATGTAATTATTGTAAAAAGACTTCATCGTATAAATAATGTTTCTGAACATTAATAAAATATAACTAATAATCATGTCTACTTAATAAAAGAATCAATAAAAATAACAAAATAATTTGAAAGGCAGAAAATATAAAACTTTTATATTATAATAATCATGAACATTTAATAATAATCAACATTTTATCGTAAATTATAATATAATGTAAATATTGAATTAATAAACTTTTAAATACGCTTAGCTTAATAAGACTTTTTAATACTAGAGAGTCCTGCACCTATTAAAGTATGAAGAAATGTTTATTGAATTAAAATTACATGCATAAAATTCAAACAATAAAATTAACATCAACCGATTAAAAATAAAAATTCAATACAAAAGTAAGTAATATTTTTAACTGCTAATTTTATCTGTTAAAAAAAATAACTTTTAACAAACAAATAAATTTAACCATTAACGTCATGTCTAAACCAAACGAAAACACCATTAATACATGAAAACATATTTTTTGTATTAATATATATCATTTCCGATAAAACCGGTAACTACAACTGGGTATCAAGTACTATCGTCGTAAAAAATCTGTCACATAAGGAGGGGTCCCCTAGCTATGGGTCTGTTGCGTTCGTGAAAACAAATTTTAGTTATGGGTTGGTTTAGGGGACCTTTTAGCTTAGCGGTCGTCTAACTATGTGAATGTTTAGGGGATGTTGGTGAAATTGGGCATCAGACACACTCATTTTTATTACCTACCGTTTGTTTAATTCAATAATAACATGAAAAATTATAACTGACATAGAATTACATATATTAAAAAATAAATACGAATACAAGTTGTACCTAATTGTATTTTTTTTTCAACTGTTATTAACATTTAATTTTAAATTTTATAGGTATTGCAGGAAATGAAGGCAAACAATACATGCTGGCGACGTATTTGTATTTGTACACGCTCGCAGCTGATGTAATAAAACAAAATTCAAAAATAAAATAAAATATATGCAATGATTACTCAATAACAAGATATACTCTTTCACAAAAGCGTATACCTCTTAAAATGAATAATGTTCAAACTTAAAAACATTACGGTCGAATTTCGTCAACTGGATGACCACTAGTAGGTATAAAATATAAATCAAACAACATAATTTTGGAAGAATTGTTGAAAACATTCTGTTAATTATTACATTCAACTTGTTTTGGGCCCGACATCGTTAATTACACTTGCAGACGACTTGTTAAATGCCCATTAATTATATTAGAGCCTTGAATAAACCATGTTGAGTTGAGCTATATTGTTCTTATTGCTATTACGTGTGGGTGTGTGTGTGTGTGTATTTTTATTTAGATTAGATTAATACGTTGGAAGAATGTACTTACTATAATTATTATTTATAACATTTAAAATGGATAAAATTGTACCTACGTTATAAAAGGAAGGAAGGAAACCATTCGGCATCCCAAATGAAACTAAATTTGTAATATTAAATTTCGACTTACAAAATATTAGATAAGAGCATTTAGAGATTTAGAGAACCCCCCCCCCCTCGGGACCCATACGTAATTAATGAATGGCCCCTAAGAGGTAACCATGGGATGTTGGTAAAGTAAAAGAATTAAAAAGAGAGTAAAAAATGGGCAATATATTAAAGAGCAACCACTGAGGCATTGCTTTTGTATAAAGGTACGTACACTAGAAATCAGTCAGGTATTAATATTTAGTGAGTGTGATATTTCCCTAGTCTATTAGTAATTTACGCGGTAGAGCCATGGTGCAGCTATATTAGTGGTATAGTTGCAGCACGAATAGGTCGGCTCGACCGGGGAGGGACCACGCTGTCACAGAATACCAGCGTAAAGTTTCGTATGGTGAGTGTAGAGAACCGGAGACCCTTTTTACTGGAAACGAGGCATTCCATCTTAGTCCTCAAGGGTGACAACGCATCTGCATTTTGATTCTTAATTGAGTATAGATGTAGATGTCTATGGGCCACAGCAACCACTTACCATCAGGTTGACTGTGTCCTCGTTAGTCACCCCTATCCTATAAAAAAAAATATTAAAAAGATGCAGTGCACACACAGCATCAGCGTGGCTCTACCATGTAATGTTTCAACTTTTAATATAAATATTATGTTTTGAGGAATCGCTTTTTTATGTTAACGTTTATGTGTTTTAATATATTAAAGATTGCACCTGCTGTGTGATAAATTTGTCGGTAAACGTTATTAATAACTAATGCTGTTTTAGTAAAAATGCTCTTTAGCGAATATCTTTATTATGTCCGACATACGCACAATAATTCACCAAGTTTCATAGTAATCGGATGAATGGTATAGGAACGCATAAAAGACAAACAAAGAATACACGAAACATACATTTTAAAATAAATAGATATGTTTGATGGATAATGAGGGCATCCACGACTTTTAAAAATGAGGCTTAATTTGACAGATTTCTTAGCGGGGCAGTTAATTTGTTCAGAAAATGTAAAGGTTAATGTTTCTTTCTGTACTGTTAGTGAAATGTTTTATATTAATGAGATTAAAAATATATAAATCAAATCACCGATATTCATATAAGTAGAAAAATTAAGAAAAGAGTTAAAAATGTGCAAAATATTTAAGAGCAAACCACTGAGGCATTGTTTTACGCACATATTAATATAATACTCTAGAAACTCATAAACTTTTATTTAAAACTAACTTCTCAATTAAACGACATTGTGTAACAAATAACTTCACCTCAGTGTCAACTAGCGACATCTGGTGGGCGGAAGATTATTAGCCCTCATTAATCAATGTTGCGTTCATAGCATAATATCCTGAGACAAATATTTAAGTCATTATTATTATTACTTAGACCAAACGAAATCGGGCCGGATCGCTAGTGTTTTATAAAACACACATATTTACATATCAAGAAATTCCCTCAGTCAATAAAGACTCGTTTATTAAACTGCAAGGATTTACAAGTGAAAACAACATTTAAACCACAACAACGCATGACGTCAACATGTTGACAAAAAGCAACTGGCTGAAGAATTTATTTCGAAAAATTTGCAGCGAAGTGAAACGATGACCTCATTGATTTAAAAAGTACGCAGGACCCATATATAATAGGGGCCATTCACGTAACGACGGTCCGTTGTATTGGACAGTTCGATTATCAGTCAGACTTGCGAGTTGCCACTTGATCGAAAGGACCACAAACATCATGTAAACATGATATCATATTTATATGATGTCTGTGGTCATGTGAGGTTTTCATTTTCATTACATTACAAATAGAAAAAAGAAACGCTGCATTATTTATTAGTAATAGCATTATTTAAATGTGTGGCTTGAAGAAAAGAAAATATTTTCTTAGCTCTTCTTAACTTTTCTTTTTCCTGGCCTTATCACCAGTTTTTTGAGCGGGCATAGTACATATCTTTCTCTTCCATTCTCCTCTATCAGCCGTCATGTTCACTCACTCCTATCTTACGCATATTATCCCTAATACAACCCATCCATCTTTCCTTAGGCCCCTCTCCTATTATATCCATCCACTTCCTAAGCACTTGGTATTTGAAATTTTTTAGTTACCTATTTTTATGTCCCTCTTTTATATTAGTTTTTGAAAATACGAGTAAATATGGCTTCTACTTTCATTTGAAATTATCCCAAATTGAGTGTGATTTATGGACAACAACTATGCATACGCGCGCTCCTGTCTTCTGTGTGTGCGATTCAATTCATAAAGTTTTTGTCTACTGTTTTACTTTCTTTGTGACATGCTCACTACTTAATGCTTATGTTAATAACTAACTACACGACGCGAATTATGATTCCAATTTTCCTTCACACTTTTTACAGGCTTAGGATCATCATAACCTGTGCTTGAGCACTTTTAACTTCCGTGAATGCAGCAATAATTTTGCTGCGGCGGTCTTCATAACTTTGGACCTCTTTGATGTAAACACGACTCTTTATTTCCCCCCACAGATAAAAGTCGAACGGTGAAAGGTCCGGCGGATATTCAGGCCATAGTATAGGGCCTCCATACGCAATTCACCTTTCTTCATATTCACAATTCAAATTATCGGTCACTGAACTTGAATTGTTTTATTAGCCGTCAATTGTTCCTCATTTGGTAGGTCCACGTATACGTTAATTTCTTGCCGCGGTAAAGACTCACTTCCGTATAATCTTTGCGCACCACGTAAACTTTGCTTAAAATGTAACACCGCACCATTTCATAGTTCCATAGTATTCGCGGTTCGAATATTTTCGTTCTGTCATTGGTAACGAAGCGACACTACCTACGGAAATTTAAAAATAGCCCACTCGTACGTAATGAGGTCACGGTCAATCAACACTGTGCTATCGGCTGGCCGGGCGGTATCGCCGGAGTAACGGTTAACGGAAGTGAAGGGCATGGAAGACGCGCATCAAGGTAGTTACCTAAATTTGTAACCGAGCCACCCTGACGTATGTGTGCGTGCATATTAGGCGTTAGATATTTATCAATGACAATCAGTTAAAATAATGCATTACCACGCATTCTGAATTTAAAAGATAAAAAGGACGGAATTTTTGAGATTTTTTTATATTTTTTTTTTCACCATTCGCCTATATTAATATTCTGAACCTCTTCTGCAAAATTGGGCATACTCGTACATTTCAAAATAACCCTGATATCCCTTTCATGCAACGGATATAAACTCGGTCATAAACTTCTTATATTTTTTTTCTATTTTGATATATACTACGCTCAACTTCCTAGACATTAATTGACAGACTGATTGGCTTGGTCGTTTGGACCGTCGCAAACATCAAAACTCACGCGGCGAAGGATGTAGTCGTGTCGCAAGGTTCTATAAAATTTTCATCGTTCGCGTCGCGTCGCCACGTGAATTGCTTCCATAAGTCGATGCTTGACCTCATGACCTGTATTTAATTCGGCATGACAGCATCTGTATATTTTTAGTTATCACTGCAGCAACTTCTTTTATCTCTTTTTTTTAATCGGTCAGCATTAAACCCGTAATATGCACTGTAGTACACATGCCTTACCCGTTGAAGAGAATGTTTACAATAATCGCCACGCTTGGTAAGTGGGTGAAATGGCGATAGCACTACCTGACCTCATGCACCTTTGCCGCCGCTCCCCGTAGTCCACCTGATGGTAAGTGGTTGCCGTGACCTATAGACTCGATTATGAATCAAAATGCAGATACGTTGTCACCCGTGAGGACCAAGATGGAATGCCTCGTTTCCAGTAAAAAGGGTCTCCGGTTCTCTACACTCACCATACGAAACACAGCAACGTTAAGCTGCTATTTTACGCTGGTATTCTGTGAGAGCGTGGTTCTTCCTCGATCGAGCCGACCCATTCGTGCTTCAACTATACCAGTAATAGCTGCAGTATGGCTCTACCACGTATAAAATTTTATTAAAGATATGACATATTGGATAATAATTAATGTGTTCATACGATTTCAAGCATGCATAGTCAGGCGACAGTTCTACGAATGACTGACGTTATCAGTGGCATGACACCGAATACCGATAGGGTGACACCAGCATATTGATTACAAAAATAAAATACTCAGGTACGTGTCAAGAGTATAGAAAACAAAGTGATAAGGCGCAGGTGCGGTTTCGAAGGCCAGATTTAATCAAATAACTGATATTCCGCTGCCCGGTGGCCGTATTTAACCGTGGCGACATTTTGAAATACAAGCAAAGAAAGTTTACAAAAAAAAGTGTTTATCATAAACAAAAAATATCGGTTAATTGCATAACATGTACCTACAATATATAAAAAAACAAAGTTATGCTAAATACACATTTTACTGTAAAAAAATAATTCGATTATCATAAACAAAAAATATCGGTTAAGTGCACAATATGTACCTACCTACAATTAGTGTGGCTTGTAACGAACGAATTCATGCCTTTTAGATATTAGTTATGGATACTTGTTATACGCTCTGAGACAGCTAATTAGAAGAGCACTAATTCTGAAAAGTATATATTATATGGTACCTACAAAAAATACATATAGTATGTAATTAGCGCCTTGTAGTTACGGCGTAAAAGAATCTACTGTCCCATATCGTCCCGTGGGTGTCGTAAGAGACGACAGAGGGAAACTAAATCAGGAAATGGGCAGTATTATCTTCCTGACAGCAACTCAAAACAAAAAAAACTGCGGTTATGCGGCAATCGAAGATTGAGCCCTTTGATAGGCATACAGCCTATCAAAGGGCTGATGGTGAAAGTGAAGGGATGATGGTAATTCTGAAAAATGTTAAATTAAACACAAAACAATTAATAACAACTACATTTTTATTATTATTGAACAATATGCATTACAATTTCACAATATTATTATGCCGCTAAACTCAGTTGTTTATCGCGACACTGGCCTCGTCACTCCCTAAAATCGATCTCACTTTTGCGTGAGTGCAGTGAACCACAAAGTTATTGTTACCGTCAAATAAAAAAATATTCTATTAAGAGATAAGGTGTTCGGGCTGCATATTTAACTTTGTTACCGGTTCTGAGTACTCATGCGATGCGTAAATACAATAGCACCAGTCGGCTGCTTGAGTTAAACAGACAAAATTTATTTTTAGATAAAATGGATTTGTAAGTACTAATATGCGGTCATAGAAGGTACGTACAATTTCGGTAAACATGTTTGTTACAGCTTATATTATATATGCATATATTTGTGTGAATGTAAATGTGTATATATGGGTTATGGTGTGTTAGTGTATGAAAATAAATGTACATTTATGAATATATACACATACATATATACATATACATATAATCACGCCTCTTTCCCATAGGGGTAGGCAGAGACCACTTCTTTCCACTTGCTACGATCCTTACATACTTGTTTCGCTTCGTCCACTTTCATTATTCCCTTCATACATGCTCTTCGGTTTAGGGTACTCTTGACCTGGCCTTTTTTCAAGACGTCCCTGACTTGGTCTAGAAACGTCCGTCTAGGTCTGCCCCTTCCAACACTTTCATTCACACTCGCCTTATACACTTTTTTCGTCAATCGTTCTTCATTCATTCTCTCGACAAGGCCAAACCATCTCAGCATACCTTTCTCAATTTTTGTCACTACATCTTTTTTCAGACGACAACGTTTCCTTATCTCATTATTTCTTATCCTGTCACTCAATTTAACTCCTATCATACTTCTTAACGCTCTCGTATCAACTGCATTTATTCTGCTTTCATGTTTCTTCTGCCATACCCAACTTTCACTTCCGTACATGAGTGTCGGAACCAACACCCCCTCATGCACAGCCAAACGAGCCTTATTAGACACCTTTGATAAAGGAGTGCAAAGCTCCATTCACCATGTTCCTGCATTCACTCTTCTTTCGATACACGTTGTATATTATTATATTATGTGTGTGCTTTACGAAGAAGCATGCAATTGCGCTTCGAAGATCTTTAAATGACCTTTGGCCGTGGAATGAAAAGGGGAGATCTCCCGCCGGGCAAGCTGTTCAGCCCGGGAAGCGGCCAATGCTCCTTGTGTTATTTCAGAGCTGTTCTATATATAGCGCATTAACTTCAGAACTTTGATATCGCGATTTAGGCTTCGATGCGTTTCGCGCGGCGCGACGACAGCGCCGCCACAGACTTACACGATCTCAATTTTTTTTATTACCTTATTGAGGCGTGGTCAAATATTTCCTACCTTGCAACCCGCGCTTGCGTTCCACTTGCACTCGCGACTTGATAATGTAGGTAGGGTAAGAAGGACTGACTGTTGTTTCGTCACATCCGTCCTATCACTTCATCCTTATCATCATTAAAGAAATTCACAAGTCCACTGCTAAACATAGGCCTCCCCAATTGGAATGCCACAAAGCACGGTCCTGAGCCACCTGCATCCATTGACTTCCTGCATGTCTCACCAGGTTGCCACTCCATCTAGTCGGGGACGCCCTATACTTCGGACTATAAGGTCCGAAGAGAGGGGGAGGACAGGGTAATCATCGAATCCGATAACTTGTTCTATCACCGGTAGGGCGATCATCTGTCCCAAGGAGGTGTCGAATTTATCGTCCACAAGTCTCTCGTTAACAATGTTGTAAAGATTGGGAGTGTGTCGACGAGGGTTGCGTACCTTATACTCTGAATCACCAAATGGTATTCGTTGAAGGTCATACTGGTTTACGCACCAGCCTCGGCACATCCCGATAAGGAGGTGGAGGAAAAGTATGAGGATATCTCTAGAGCCATGCATTCCTCCTATACCCACTATACGGTGTTAATGGGAGACTCAAACGCAAAACTAGGCACAAGAGAGGACGGTGAGCTGAAGCTAGAGAAATTTGGGATAGGGCAACGGAACGCAAGGGGCCAGCAGCTGGTCGATTTCATGGAGAAAGAGGAACTTTCTTTGAGAAGCGCCCCCACAGAAAATGGACCTAGTCAAGTCCCGAGGGTTTGACAAAAAATGAGATTGACTTTATTATGACAACCAGACGGCAAATGTCCAGTGATGTCTCAGTGATCGCGAGGGTGAAAATTGGTAGCGATCACCGAATGGTAAGAGGCACATTGAACCTTAATGATATCACGTCTAATGAAGTCAACGCTCTAATCGAAAGCCCCGAAAACTTTCAGCTCGAATTACAAAACCGTTTTCAGTCCTTAGAAGACTGTAATACAGTGAACGATATGAATGACGATATAAAACTGTCCATCCAGATATGACAGCATACAGGCAACTGAACATCAGATCTCCAAATGCATACTGAGGGACTTACGCAATATCAATACCGCACGTATTGAAGAAACGATCGAACGAGCGGAAGAAAGGCTCCAAAGTCTTTGCCAGAGATTTGTCTGTCAGAAAGCGCCAACTGTCGCTGAAGATGGAATGTGGTACCATCGTCCAATCACTTACTCCTTAGAAAATTCGAATTTTTAACCACGCGACTTCTTTGGGTAATCTCATTTAATAAAAAAGTTAAGTAAAATTACAGCCTTTAAACGTCCCATTGCTGGGCACAGACCTCTCATTTTTAACCGCATTTCATAATAATGCCAAATTTCAATAATTTAAGTAAAACGCTCTGAGAGGAAGACATCTTTGACAGACATAAGCAGACACAAAGGTTATGACGTAAGGGTTCTGGAACACTAAAAAGCACAGTGAGGTTGGCTGTATTAATTTGATTGGAATTATTTTTAAACTTTTATTCAATTTAAACAAAACGGAATGTTTTTTAAAAGATAATTATGAAACAGGGAAAGATCAACATTTTTAGGTTCTGTGGGTATCTATAAAAAATATCATTGCTTTTAAGTAGGTAGGATATTTGCCATAGTTGCCAAGATTGGTAGGAGGTTTGGCAACTGCAGTTTCTTATTTTCTAGTTTTTATTTGATTTGATTTCAAATTCCATCTGTCTCCTCCTACAACACCCGCGATACAATATGAGGTAGTGAATATTCTTACACCTCCACGACACATTTGCTAATGAAATTAAATGACTGTATAATTTTTTCCCAAATTTAAATCGACAGTTTTCTCATTCTGAATCAGCAGGTAAAACGACCACGTATTCTAAAATCCTTGATAAGGCATAATTTTCCTGTAATTTACGCACATCGTAGGCACAATGAATCACTCGTTAATAATTACTTAAAACATTTATAAAGGATTATTTACATAATAGGACCCATAATCTATACAAATAAATAAAATTGGAGTGTCTGTTTGTAATGTCAAAATAACAGCTTTTCACTGAATGCTTATAGAAGTATATATGATACTTATAACAAAAACACAATTTTTAAAATTTTTGTCTGTCTGTCTGTTTGTTCCGGCTAATCTCCGACAGGGCTGGACCGATTTTGATGGGACTTTCACTGGCAGATAGCTGATGTTATAAGGAGTAACTAGGCTACTTTTATTTACGAAAAAGAATTAGGTTTCCGCGCAAAAAAAATAAAAACCTAAATTACACGCGGGCGAAGTGTCGGGGAACAGCTAGTAAAAAATAAAAAACAATAGTAATTTATAATTAATAATAATCTTTACATCATTTTATTCTAAGGAACCTGATTGACGTGTTTATAACATGTATTTTATCAGGTTAAATTACCATCATTATTGTGGAAAAGTTATGACAATATTATACAACTCAGAACACAAACTTAAACTATAACGATTATTATGTATATAATTTATATATTATTTATGCTAAAATATATACCAAAAAATTCTAAAACTGAAATTCTTGACCCTAACCTAATCTAACCGCCTTTGATCTCGTGGTAAATGCCGACAACGTTAGAACAGCGCATGGAGGCTAGGGTTGTCAAAAGTTAACAATTTTTATTAATTTATTTATTTACTTCAGATCTATATCGTTATTAATAATTTGATTACTAATATAAACAATAAGTAACAATTATTTTATATTAAATTTATTCAAACATTTTTCCAAGACGTTGGAAATGTGAAAAGATTATTTCGAAATGTGTAACAAAAGAAATTACTAAGTACATTTTCGACGTCCCACATATTTTGAAATGCGTCCGTAATAACTTGATGAGGTACAATCAGTGTCAGATTATCCTTAAGGCAAACTAGGCACGTGCTTAGGGGCGCGTGATTCAAAGGGGCGCTGAGCTATAACACACGGTCTAATTCAGTCCGTTTCGGACAACGGATTTAGTGCGCTCCGTACAAAATCTGTTCGTGTGGAGAGTAGTCCGACGACAATAAATATTATAACCGTGTCCGCACGTTCCGATGGCTTACACCAGCTTACACGTTGAACTCTATCCTCTCCGTAATGATTTCTTATATTTACGCGAAGACTACACATTAAATGAAACTAATTTTTACGGATTTTATCGCGTTTAATTTTACTAATTTTGATTCCCGACGTTTCGGTGCTTTACAGCACCCATGGTCACGGGGGACTGAGGTGTTTGACGTCCTAATGTCATAGTTAGCCAGCTACCTTCAGTTTTTGAATATTAATTTTGGTCCGATCTACGCAGAATGAGCTTACAGTATCTTGAAGTCTTGCAGTGGTATGCTTGGGTTTGGATTTAATTTTGTTAATTATAGGATCCCAAGCAGATGGCAGCACCATCCATCTTCTCTATTGAAATTAGGATGTTTTTAATTTCAATAGCCTCATATCATCCTTGGTAGGAATCGGTGTTCTTTTGCGAGGATTTGTGGTCTATCAAATCTGATGTAATGGCGGGACGATCTTGAACATGTTCACAGACTGCAGACTTCCCAGAGCGTCGGTGCCTCACGTCAGCTATATGTTCTTTCACGCGGGTTTTAAGGGATCTTTTGTTTGTCCTATGTAAGAGAGACCACATTCACAATCAAGCTTGTACACTCCTGCATCTTGTAGAGGATATTACACTTGACGGATGGTAAAATTGACTAATCTTCTTCGGCGGCTTGAAGTATGTTTTAATAGAAGTCGCTTCAAAATATAGCCAACCTTGTCTGTGACCTCTGACATAGGGTAGTACAGCAGACATACATTCGACCGTGGCCGGCTTTACTCGGTCACTGTGACGTAGTCGCGGGACCTGAAGCTAGTTGTCTTGCAATACTTGCTTGATGCGCTGCAGCTCAGCGGCCAGATGTTTTCTGTCACAGATCCCTCGTGCTCTCTGAAACAAAGATTTTCCCACGGTAGCTAACTGTGATGGATGATGGTGCGATTCACCATTTAAATATCGGTTGGTATGGGTCTTTTTCCTATACACAGTGTGACCAATAGTGTTATCAGGATTTCGGATGACTAAAACATCTAGGAAAGCTAAAGAATTGTTTGCCTCTAACTCCATTGTGAATTGTATTTTAGAATTTATGGAATTAAGATGGTTTAAAAATGCAGTTACTTTGTCAGATGGTAAAATTGTGAAAGTGTCGTCTACGTGTGTGCTCTGGTTTGTCCTCTCTGAGAGGACAGACAAGAGCACACACGAAGGATTCGTACCATTTTGTTAGTGAGATAAAAGACCTACATCTTGCTGACAATGAAACTATGGTCAGTTTTGATGTTCAGTCACTATTTACATGCTTACCCATTGAAGACTGCATCTCAATTGTAACCAGGAAGCTAGAAGAATACAACATGCCTACAGAATATGCATTACTGTTAAATCACTGCCTTACATCTGGCTATCTATTGTGGAAGGAGGAGTTCTACAAGCAAGTAGATGGCGTAGCAATGGGTTCACCCGTATCTCCCATAGTCGCCGACATATTCATGGAGGACTTTGAGGAGAAAGCCCTTCTTACTGCTCCTGTATATCCAAGATTCTACAAGCGGTACGTAGACGACACTTTCACAATTTTACCATCTGACAAAGTAACTGCATTTTTAAACCATCTTAATTCCATAAATTCTAAAATACAATTCACAATGGAGTTAGAGGCAAACAATTCTTTAGCTTTCCTAGATGTTTTAGTCATCCGAAATCCTGATAACACTATTGGTCACACTGTGTATAGGAAAAGACCCATACCAACCGATATTTAAATGGTGAATCGCACCATCATCCATCACAGTTAGCTACCGTGGGAAAATCTTTGTTTCAGAGAGCACGAGGGATCTGTGACAGAAAACATCTGGCCGCCGAGCTTCAGCACGTCGAGCAAGTATTGCAAGACAACAAGCTTCGGGTCCCGCGCCTACGTCACAGTGACCGAGTGAAGCCGGCCACAGTCGAGCGTATGCCTGCTGTACTACCCTATGTCAGAGGAGTCACAGACAAGGTTGGCTATATTTTGAAGCGAGCTTCTATTAAAACATACTTCAAGCCGCCGAAGAAGATTAGTCAATTTTTACCATCCGTCAAGTGTAATATCCCTCTACAAGATGCAGGAGTGTACAAGCTTGATTGTGAATGTGGTCTCTTTTACATAGTACAAACAAAAAGATCTATTAAAACCCGCGTGAGAGAACGCTGATGTAGCTGACGTGAGACACAGACGCTCTGGGAAGTCTGAAGTCTGTGAACATGTTCAAGATCGTCCCCGCCATTACATCAGATTTGATAGACCACAAATCCTCGCAAAAGAACACCGATTCCTACCAAGGATGATACGCGAGGCTATTGAAATTAAAAAACATCCTAATTTCAATAGAGAAGATGGATGGGTGCTGCCATCTGCTTGGGATCCTATAATTAACAAAATTAAATCCAAACCCAAGCATACCACTGCAAGACTTCAAGATACTGTAAGCTCATTCTGCGTAGATCGGACCAAAAATTAATATTCAAAAAACTGAAGGTAGCCGGGCTAACTATGACATTAGGACGTCAAACACCTCAGTCCCCCCCGTGACCATGGGTGCTGTAAAGCACCCGAAACGTCGGGAATCAAAATTAGTAAAATTAAACGCGATAAAATCCGTAAAAAATAGTTTTATTCAATGCACTCATGTTTTTTTTTTAATTTTATATTTTATAGTTTGTATCAGAATAATTGATCCTGGTGATGTTTAATTTTCTTGTAAGCTAATTAAAACTCCTTTGAACGGCTATATCTACTAACCTCATCAACAAATCGTGTCAGTTTTTATATTGTGCGTATAGCTATTGTGCATATAGTACCATATTATCTATCCTTGAATCAGCCATCCTAATGATCGTTTAGTTTACTAAACTATGATATGTGTTTCAAAGGATGTACGTACCAAACGCACCAAATTCATGCAGGCAGACCGGCTCCATCCCATTCACATTAGTGATATACACGCTACTGATACCAAATCAGCCATCCTAACGACAGTTTAGTCAATCCGTTGTCGCCTCTGGGAATATCACATAGACTGCGTCGTTGGTTTAGTGTTTACAAGCGTAACATCTGTTCATGTGTTCTCAAATAAATATTTATAAGGATACTACATGTAAATGTTACACTCAGACCAAAAAAAAAATTACAATAGTCAATTAGGTACTTAAGTATTTGAGTTATTATCATTTTTTTTACAAAATTAATTGAGAATTTAATCTTATATTGCCGTGCCCAATGTGCATTAATTGTATACCTAAGTTTTTATGTATAATGTAATTGTTGCTGTACCTAACAGGTGCCCATGTCCAACATCTCCCAGTCTCCGACGGCTCCGTGGCGCAGTGGCTTATCATTGACTTGCGGCGCTGAGGGCCGCGGGTTCGAACCACGCACGGAACAAGTATTTTTTTTTATAGAATAGTGTGACAAACGAGCATACAGTCCACCTGATGGTAAGTGGTTGCTGTGACCCATAGACATCTACATCTATCCTCAAAAAAGAATCAAAATGCAGATGCGTTGTCACCCGTGAGGACTAAGATGGAATGCCTCTTTTTCAGTAAAAAGGGTCTCCGGTTCTCTACACTCACCATACGAAACACAACAGTATTAAGCTGCTAATTTACGCTGGTATTCTGTGAGAGCGCGGTCCTTCCTCGGTCGAGCCGACCCATTCGTGCTACAACTATACTACTAATATAGCTGCAGCATGGCTCTACCACGTAAGAACTGAAATTGTATGGCCTACAAATAATTGTTCGGGTCTGAATGTTTGTCCTTGTGCAATTTATCTTTGTAAACTGCCTCCACGACACAGGAGCAAATTTTAGTGTAGGGGTAACTTTTTTTTTTACAAAGAAAAGAAAAAAATTAACAGTGGACTTTTACGGGCCGACGAAGAAGAAAACCGTGTATAGGCTAAAGAGAAAAATATTAAGTTTAAATAAAATATGGAAGACGTCCGAACATAGCTGTGCACTCAAGATGACTGCCAGCTACAGCTACGGCCGTATGTTGTGAACAGCGGACCAAATTCAATCGTGCGTTAGCACTATAATACGAGGGCGTGAACAGCTCGCTCGCGTTTGTCTAGACGGGGCAATGTCTAGACTTCTCCGATGAATGAATGTAAGTAGACTGTGTTAGAACTGAAAATGTAATGTAATTACGGTACCTATGTGTCCCTTTCAGTTCGGACAGGGTTCTATTAAGATATTGTATTCTTAATTTTTTTATCAACCCGGAAATGTAATACTGAACATTGGGCCCTTCCAATGGAAGAACGATTTACAAGATCGACTCTTTTGAGAGGCAAATTGATTCGTCAGATTGCCGTAAAACTTTGTCAACTTATTGCTTGCACTTGCGCGAAGGTTATTACACAATTTATTATAGTACAATTAACTTACAGTAGGTGGCGCGCGTATCGTACCGACAAATTTATTTGAAAGTTTTATATCATCAATGAATGTATGTATTATCATTCCTAATTAAACAACATAACTGTTCCAAATTTAAAACGATATTTCCACAATTATTTCTTCTGCGGCAGCAACGCGCCGGTTATCAGCTAGTCTGGTATCACTGACATCTATATATACAAGTACGCTGGACTGGCTATGCCATACAAAATGCTTATGCCGATTTGAAGCGCCCTCAGTGTCCGTACCGGGAACTAAAATTGACATAATATGCCAAAGTCTGTTGTATTATTTAAGGCGCGGTGAATAGACGACTTTTATGTATTTGAGGGGGTGAAGCAGATGAAGTAAGGGACCAGTAGTCCCGCCCACTGCGGGGTGCACCGCGTGAATCTCGCCGTCGCTCGACGTAAAATGTACAATTGGTCCAGCGCCCCGCTGTCCGCCTTCGCACCGCGTTTCCGCTATGACTGGTGGTTCGAATCCCATCAGACGTATATTTTGTATTCGTATTTTAAAATGTTTCTACAATTATTTTCGTATTTAAAATATGTATATAAACTCTCACGCCTGTTACTCAGAGGGGTAGGCAGAGACTTTTTTTTTATAGAATAGTGTGACAAACGAGCACAGTCCACCTGATGGTAAGTGGTTGCTGTGGCCCATAGACATCTACATCTATCTTCGTTTGCGAATTTAAATGCAGATGCGTTGTCAGCCGTGAGGACTAAGATAGAACGCCTCTTTTCCAAAAGGGTCTCCGGTTCTCTACACTCACCATAAGAAACACAGCAGCATTAAGCTGCTATTTTACGCTGGTATTCTGTGAGCGTGGTCCTTCCCCGGTCGAGCCGACCCATTCGTGCTACAACTATACTATTAATATAGCTGCAGCATGGCTCACCACGTATGAAGATGAGGTCAGGATCAGAAGACTACGGACTTCCTGATCCTGACACATCTCATTCGCTTCTTTCACATCCATAATATTATCACAGTATAATAAAAACATGGATTTATAGACTGATATTATGGTGCTTTTATCTTGGTCCATCTTAATTTTTTTTGTCAAATAAATATTTATAAGGATACTACATGTAAATGTTACACTCAGACCAAAAAAAAAAATTACAATAGTCAATTAGGTACTTAAGTATTTGAGTTATTATCATTTTTTTTACAAAATTAATTGAGAATTTAATCTTATATTGCCGTGCCCAATGTGCATTAATTGTATACCTAAGTTTTTATGTATAATGTAATTGTTGCTGTACCTAACAGGTGCCCATGTCCAACATCTCCCAGTCTCCGACGGCTCCGTGGCGCAGTGGCTTATCATTGACTTGCGGCGCTGAGGGCCGCGGGTTCGAACCACGCACGGAACAAGTATTTTTTATAGAATAGTGTGACAAACGAGCACAGTCCACCTGATGGTAAGTGGTTGCTGTGGCCCATAGACATCTACATCTATCTTCGTTTGCGAATTTAAATGCAGATGCGTTGTCAGCCGTGAGGACTAAGATAGAACGCCTCTTTTCCAGTAAAAAGGGTCTCCGGTTCTCTACACTCACCATAAGAAACACAGCAGCATTAAGCTGCTATTTTACGCTGGTATTCTGTGAGAGCGTGGTCCTTCCCCGGTCGAGCCGACCCATTCGTGCTACAACTATACTATTAATATAGCTGCAGCATGGCTCTACCACGTATGAAGATGCGAATGAGATGTGTCAGGATCAGAAGACTACGGACTTCCTGATCCTGACACATCTCATTCGCTTCTTTCACATCCATAATATTATCACAGTATAATAAAAACATGGATTTATAGACTGATATTATGGTGCTTTTATCTTGGTCCATCTTAATTTTTTATCAAATAAATATTTATAAGGATACTACATGTATATGTTACACTCAGACCAAAAAAAATTACAATAGTCAATTAGGTACTTAAGTATTTGAGTTATTATTATTTTTTTACAAAATTAATTGAATTTAATCTTATATTGCCGTGCCCAATGTGCATTAATTGTATACCTAAGTTTTTATGTATAATGTAATTGTTGCTGTACCTAACAGGTGCCCATGTACAACATCTCCAGTCTCCGACGGCTCCGTGGCGCAGTGGCTTATCATTGACTTGCGGCGCTGCGAGCCGCGGGTTCGAACCACGCACGGAACAAGTATTTTTTATAGAATAGTGTGACAAACGAGCATACAGTCCACCTGATGGTAAGTGGTTGCTGTGACCCATAGACATCTACATCTATCCTCAAAAAGAATCAAAATGCAGATGCGTTGTCAGCCGTGAGGACTAAGATAGAACGCCTCTTTTCCAGTAAAAAGGGTCTCCGGTTCTCTACACTCACCATAAGAAACACAGCAGCATTAAGCTGCTATTTTACGCTGGTATTCTGTGAGAGCGTGGTCCTTCCCCGGTCGAGCCGACCCATTCGTGCTACAACTATACTATTAATATAGCTGCAGCATGGCTCTACCACGTATGAAGATGCGAATGAGATGTGTCAGGATCAGGAAGACTACGGACTTCCTGATCCTGACACATCTCATTCGCTTCTTTCACATCCATAATATTATCACAGTATAATAAAAACATGGATTTATAGACTGATATTATGGTGCTTTTATCTTGGTCCATCTTAATTTTTTTTGTCAAATAAATATTTATAAGGATACTACATGTAAATGTTACACTCAGACCAAAAAAAAAATTACAATAGTCAATTAGGTACTTAAGTATTTGAGTTATTATCATTTTTTTTACAAAATTAATTGAGAATTTAATCTTATATTGCCGTGCCCATTGTGCATTTATTGTATACCTAAGTTTTTATGTATAATGTAATTGTTGCTGTACCTAACAGGTGCCCATGTCCAACATCTCCCAGTCTCCGACGGCTCCGTGGCGCAGTGGCTTATCATTGACTTGCGGCGCTGAGGGCCGCGGGTTCGAACCACGCACGGAACAAGTATTTTTTTTATAGAATAGTGTGACAAACGAGCACACAGTCCACCTGATGGTAAGTGGTTGCTGTGACCCATAGACATCTACATCTATCCTAAAAAGAATCAAAATGCAGATGCGTTGTCACCCGTGAGGACTGAGATGGAATGCCTCTTTTCAGTAAAAGGGTCTCCGGTTCTCTACACTCGCCATACGAAACACAGCAGTATTAAGCTGCTATTTTACGCTGGTATTCTGTGAGCGTGGTCCTTCCTCGGTCGAGCTGACCCATTCGTGCTACAACTATACTAATAATATAGCTGCAGCATGGCTCTACCACGTAAGAACTGAAATTGTATGGCCTACAAATAATTGTTCGGGTCTGAATGTTTGTCCTTGTGCAATTTATCTTTGTAAACTGCCTCCACGACACAGGAGCAAATTTTAGTGTAGGGTAACTTTTTTTACAAAGAAAAGAAAAAATTAACAGTGGACTTTAAGGCCGACGAAGAAGAAAACCGTGTATAGGCTAGAGAGAAAAATATTAAGTGTAAATAAAATATGGAAGACGTGACGTCCGAACATAGCTGTGCACTCAAGATGACTGCCAGCTACAGCTACGGCCGTATGTTGTGAACAGCGGACCAAATTCAATCGTGCGTTAGCACTATAATACGAGGGCGTGAACAGCTCGCTCGCGTTTGTCTAGACGGGGCAATGTCTAGACTTCTCCGATGAATGAATGTAAGTAGACTGTGTTAGAACTGAAAATGTAATGTAATTACGGTACCTATGTGCCTTTCAGTTCGGACAGGGTTCTATTAACATATTGTATTCTTAATTTGTTTATCAACCCGGAAATGTATTACTGAACATTGGGCCCTTCCAATGGAAGAACGATTTACAAGAATGGACTCTTTTGAGAGGCAATTGATCGCAGCACCTTTGGCGCTGCTCACCGTTCTAGCCTGGGTACATAATATCTAATATATAACAATTAATATTTGTTTATTCGTATTTTATGCGCTGCCATACCGTTCATCAGATTGCGGTAAAACTTTGTCAACTTATTGCTTGCACTTGCGCGAAGGTTATATATATATAGTACAATTAACTTACAGTAGGTGGCGCGCGTATCGTACCGACAAATTTATTTGAAAGTTTTATATCATTCAACTTCAATGAATGTATTATCATTCCTAATTAAACAATATAACTGTTCCAAATTTAAAACGATATTTCCACAATTATTTCTTCTGCGGCAGCAACGCGCCGGGTACCAGCTAGTCTGGTATCACTGACATCTATATATTATACAAGTACGCTGGACTGGCTATGCCATACAAAATGCTTATGCCGATTTGAAGCGCCCTCAGTGTCCGTACCGGGAACTAAAATTGACATAATATGCCAAAGTCTGTTGTATTATTTAAATCGTATCTCTGTATTTTGTAATTTTACACTAAAAAATGATAGTATTTTATGTGGTTTGATTGTTTGATTTTAGTTACATAATAAGAATTATTTTTAGTAATAATGAGAGTGTGCGTAATATGTAAAATTCATTACCTAAAAGGAAAGTGGGATAACATTCCACAAGTAAGTGGATTTGCAGCTAATATTAAGCAAATTAAATCTATTTGATAATATAGGTACTTAAAAATTTGTTACTCATCTTAATATCGTAATTACCAACATGTTTGGCTTTATATTACTGAGTTTTGATAAACAATAAAATTCAATAAGGTTGTCGAGTCCCTTGTCTATAATACTTATCGATGTTCTTTTCTACCCATATCTGTTCACAACCAAAGTCGCCGACAACTGATAATTATCAAATGTTTATTAATTAACAGGTTTCCAACTGAACCTAGACTAAAATTATGGCTAAAAAGCACAAAAATTTTGAATTGGCGTCCGAAAAAAAATGATTATCTTTGTTCTAAACACTTCACAAACAACTGTTTTATTGGACATGAGAAACGCACCACTTTGAAAAAGTGCATTGTACCCACAATATTTTTTGGTAGTACCAGTACCAGTAAGTATAAAAGTATTAGATTATTATTTCGAATGTTTTTTATTTCTTCTCTCCTTATTTTCCCCCCGACTCAAGGGCCATAGCCAAGTGTAGAAAGGTCGCCTGATGATGACTTTGTGTTAACAAAAAGTAAGTTTGTTAAATCTGTATAATTATTATGACCAATTTATGTATCAAGGGAATTAATTTATATTAGAACTGCAAAATTATTAATGTCCTTAGTGAGTTTGCGTGAGTTTAGGTGAGAAATAACTCCTCCCTGAACGGTTTCCCGCCTTGTCGTGGGGGGAGGGAGGGGAGGGGTTAGTAGCCGTGGCTTGGTAACCCATGGTAAACGTAGGGCGCCTACACATGGCTGCTGGCCCGAAGTGGAGGGCTGGCCCAAGGTGGTCACTCTGAGTGGGCTTGTCGAGCCCTTGGATGTGTGTTAGTGAGCTGCGGCTAGAGGAGAGTCTTCTCTCTATATCGCTGCAGCCGAGGTGGAGTCGCAAGGGAGGAGGATTGTGCGTATGGTAATGCGCCACTCGACTATCCTCCGCGACTTTGGCGGGACTATACCACTTGGTGCTTCCAAGTGCTCGTTTTTTCTTGGCTCCATGGCCTCCACATATCGGGCTCGGGAAGTCGGGGAGGGAATTCCTCAACTAAGGAGGGGTCCTCGCTGGTGGGGCCGCGGATGTGCTTGAAAGCGTTTCCGTGGCCCTGTGAATGTGTGGTGAAGGTGGAACAGCATGGGATTTTAGTAGGTGCAAGTCCGAAATAATCCGTTCTTGCCCCCGCAATGCAGGTATGCGTAGGCATTTTCTGATTTGAAACCCGGAACAAAATCCGTTCTGTAGTTACGAATAAAAACGTAGATAGACCAACGCAGCGTCGATCTTGGTTTTATATGAGATATAAAGCTTGCGTCTAAGGCCTAGGTATTAAATGATACATATATTTATTGTATGGCATTATATTAATATGATATATAAATAGAATGGACGTTACGGGTAGCCCAGGCCTACCCGTAACGTCCATTCTATTTATATATAGATTTTATCGATATATTTTTCACACTGTCTTATATATAGAATTTTTATCGATATATTTTTTCACACTGTCTTACTCTATTATTAGTTCCGTGGACGTTCACTTCTGCTGTCAGCGCCAAAATGGCGAAAATCAAATCGCCTCATTATGTCACGGTGTGTAGCCAGTCCATATAGAGGTCAGTGTGTGGTATAAATAAGATGATTATATTGTGATTAGAAACAGTAACATCAATTTGGCATTTTCATATTCGTCTCTTACGACACGCACGAACACAATGGGGTAGGTAATGGATTATGCTGCAACCACATGACAAATCTAAATCTTTATATATAAAAAAAATCATGCGTGATTGTCGTGGAACATTCGGTTGGAACGAAGTTCCTTTCGTAGCATATTATTATTGATAAACGTATTACTTAACAAATAAAAATAAATGAATTACTAGCGTCTATTAAAATGAATATAAAAATTTATATGTGGTAGAGCCATGCTGCAGCTATATTAGTAGTATAGTTGTAGCACGAATGGGTCGGCTCGACCGGGGAAGGACCACACTCTCACAGAATACCAGCGTGAAATAGCAGCTTAATGCTGCTGTGTTTCGTATGGTGAGTGTAGAGAACCGGAGACCCTTTTTACTTGAAAAAAGGCATTCCATCTAAGTCCTCACGGGTGACAACGCATCTGCATTTTGATTCTTTATTGAGGATAGATGTAGATGTCTATGGGTCACAGCAACCACTTACCATCAGGTGGACTGTGTGCTCGTTTGTCACCGTATCCTATAAAATAAAAAATAAAAAAAAATAAGCGTCATATAAAATAAAATAATATTTATTTCATGGCAAGATAAGAAAAAGTGCGTGGGAGATGGATATTATTCCATCTCGCTTCCTTATAGCAGCCAAGGCCGTCTACACTACGTCAGAAGGGGTCGTGATGGAAAAATCTTACACTTTTTCTCGGCTAGCTCCCATCCGCCAAATCCGTACCGTCCGATAAAGAACTTCGTTCCAATTACGTGTCAAATTGTTTGTCCGCGATGGACTCCTGAACTACTGAACTGATTTCAATTAAATTTTGCACACTGTGTGCAGTTTGAACTAATTTGAGACATAGGATAGTTTTTATCCCGATAAGTGACCCTCAATATTTTTATTGCGAATTTACGGATTTTTTACAGGACAACGGGTCGTCGGAAGGGCAGAACGAGGTCTCTGCCTGACCAGCTAGTATAAATAAAAACCAATTGCCGCAAGTATGAAAAATCATCACTTGAGATCGGCTGAACCGATTTTGATGAAATTTTTTGTGTGTGTTTCAGTGGTTCCCTGGAAGGTTTAGATTCATAATTAGACCCGGTAAGTAGCGCTGTTGTCGAGATCCAGAAATCACCCGTGATAAGCCAGGGCGAATCGCTAGCTTTACATTAAGTATTAACTTTTTTTTATAAATTTGAGAGATTATATTTAATATTACATGATACTTTTAATCTCATTTGAGAAGTACAGTGGATTTCATTTATTACGACCTTGGTTGTAGCGACCATTTACCTATAGCGACGTTAAATCTAAGTCCCTTGAATTTAAAGCATATTTTAGTACAAAATTCATGTGGCTATAGCGACTTTGTATGTAACGCCGAGTTCGGGTGTAGCGACTGTTTTTAATGAATCATTTGTAACAAATTGCTAGAAATCCCATGCAGATATTGCGACCGGAGTCGGCCGCCAAAGACACAAAGATTTCTTTCTTTCACAAACATTTCTTATCTTTTGCTTACATCCACACAGATGGTCAGCAAGTGTGGAGACCTTTACCTTTTGTTTATAGATATCAGCCAAGTAGGTAAGAAGCGTGTACGCTTCGGAGTTAAATTTAGCGGAGTTAATTTTATTTTTTGGGTGAAATGTACCAGTGAATAACTATGTATGCAAATATTTTCAATAATAAATGAATATAAACTATATACATGTGTACGTGTCTGTATCTCTTTACCTTTGCCTGTAACGACTTCCGGATATAACGACGAAAACAGAGTGGTCCCTTCATCGTCGTTATACCCGAAATCCACTGTACCTATATTGTTTTTATTTATGTAGGATAAGGGTGACAAACGAGCACACAGTCCACATGATGGTAAGTGGTTGCTGTGGCCCATAGACATCTTTATCTATCCTCGATTACGAATCAAAATGCAGATACGTTGTCACCCGTGCGGACTAAGATGGAATGCCTCGTTTCAGTAAAAAGGGTCTCCGGTTCTCTACACTCACCATACGAAACACAGCAGCATTTAGCTGCTATCTTACGCTGGTATTCTGTGAGGGCGTTGTCCTACCCCGGTCGAGCCGACCCATTCGTGCTACAACCATAATATAGCTGCAACGTGGTCAAAATATATCGAAGAAATAACAAAAAAATGTATTTAACGACATGTAAAGTACCAAACACCCATCGGGCCACGCGGTTTCCTTTTTTTTCCGAAACCCTTCTTATAAAGTAAGAACAGCCCTGTGCGCAAAAGAGACGTAACATTGACTTACTACGTGTTCACTTCATGAATGCCGTTACCTCCCGCCGCGCTCCCTCATACTGCGCCTAAGCGTCGCCCTTATAGTACCGATAGCAACGCTGAAATATAATATCTACGTCAGTTGTTTGTGCTCCCGTGCGATCTCTAGTTAGTTATGCAACCACAAGACCATAGGGTTGTTACGGTTCGATTTAGAGAGGCTGCATAAGCATTAGACAGTATCCAGTAACTGTAGAGTCAGCGCTTTTGGTTGCATGAGATATCAGGCAGAGCTCATGGGAGCGGACACTTCGTTCTGACATCGACTTCTGTCAAGACGTATTAATTAAGTAGTTATAATTTTAATTGTAATTAAAATAAATAGATTTTAAATAGTTTTTAAAAATCATTTTACGTTCCCGTAATCTTGACTGGCGCAGCCGGTAGGATCGTCACACTTCGGTAGCGTTGCGTCCTTCGCGAATTCGATATAAAACCTGTCGTAATCGGAGGTCCGCGGCGCGAAGAAAAACCGAGACGATCCTCGAACCAAAGAAATTTGTCAAGGAAGCGGAGCTGATCCTGAACCATGAGAGCAGCTGGCGGCTGGTGAGTAGAACTTTTCACCATCCTTTCCACTACCTCGACGTTCTGTTATCTTGAGATCGAACTTCTCTCATTCTAACGTATTCTGGTTAAATAGTTTAAAATTAAATAAATAATTGTATGTAATAAACAATTGAAGTTTTACCTATTTTTATAATTTGCAAATTATAAACAAATTATAGTTTTACAAAGAAATAGTTTTATTAAGCATATACATTTTATTTCTTAATAATTTCGTGTGATATTTAGGTTTCTTTTACATTTCATTTTATTTTTATTGTTTGTGCGTGTAAATTAATACATAATTATGGAGAATATCAGACTTATTCCTGGTGAAATGATTAAAATCATCCCTACGTTTGATGGAGATAAACGTCATTTAAATCTATTTTTAAGAATGTGTGAATATGTTATAGCTAAATTTACTGGCACGACAAAACTTACAAGTATCCCTATTATACATAATTTTGAAAATCACATTTTATTTTACCTCCTAGATCGGAATTACGTGTTAAACTACCAACCGATGTACATTCAGGCGAAGCCATATTAAATTATAAGCAGTTTTGTGAAGGGTACCGTCAGCTGTGACGTCATAACGGTCGACGACGGCAAACTCGAAATGAACTCGTAGTACCTACCTGATTTTTTTGTGCACGATAACTTGGGATCCGTTTGGAATGCAACTCCCCGCGTGATACCCGCTACCCTTCACACTTCCCCGTCCTTGTTGCACTAGGCCAGAGATTCTTAAAGTGGGTTCCGCTGAACCTAAGGGTTCCGTGGGAAAGTCACGAAAGTTCCGCGAAATTATTTATTTTTGCTTTTTAAATAATTCCCTTATTTAAGTACAAATATTATTTTTAACTAGTCCAAAATATGTGATGAGAACTACCCATTACTGTTATGTAGGTAGGGTAAAACACCCGGTAGTCAGCCCCGCACCAGTACTCAGCCTTTACAGACATTATTTCCATATAAATAGTGTTGAAATTTGTTTACACCTTTAAAATAACGTTTAATTGAATCTGTGTCTCCTTATTGTCTAACGGCGGCTCTACACGTTGGCCAACATACTGGCGAATGTGTTGGCAAAGATATTGGCCAAGAATTTGTGATCGCGTCCACACGTTGGAAGGTCGTTCAGTTTGCTTCAGTTCAGGCCAATGTGCGGACGAATTTATTAAAATTGATGTTGAGGCGCTAACAGCTGCTGCGGTTTAGTTATTCACAGCATACCGCTACTACGTGAATGTATATAAGAAAAGGGTTAAAAGAAATGGGAAAAAGAAGGTGGTGGATGTGCAAACAGACACTCAATTTATTTATTTGTATAGATTAGAATGATAATACATAATACATTCATTGAAGTTGAATAATAGCAATGCTGCAGCTATATTAGTAGTATAGTTGTAGCACGAATGGAGTCGCTCGACCGGGAAGGACCACGCTCTCACAGAATACCAGCGTAAAATAGCAGCTTAACACTGCTGTGTTTCGTATGGTGAGTGTAGACTCTAAATAATAAAAGATAATAAAAATATCGTATAATATAATAAAATATAATAATAAAAATATTAATAAATATTTTTATTATAAAGAATAATAATAAAAATATTAATAAATATTTTTATTATAAAATATAATAATAAAAATATAAAGCGAAAAGTTTCCTTATTGGTCATTGTTACTGCCATTTTATAGAACCTAGTTACGACGCGTAAATACAAAATTTAAACCAGGTGCGTGCGATCACTCTGAGAGCTCGTAGCAAACTAAACGTGCGTACGGTTGCCAACAAGGTGAATCTAAAACTTGCTAAACTGATGTTAAAATTTTGCCAAAATTATGCTAATTGCTTTATAATATTGCCAGAAAATAAGCTAACATTTTTCAATGTCAAATACAACGTCATTTAATTTTAAATGTTTATTAATCAACAAAATTTTGATTTATTCTACGTTTTAATCGACTATGTTACTAAATAAAATGTTAATATCTTCGTCTTCATCGGCAGGCTCGGCAGCTGATGTGCATGTAGACGTGGAAGCCTTATTCTCAAGACTATAACTCTCCTTGGTACCTATAGAGCGCAGTACGTTATCCGGAACTGTGTAAGAATAGCAGCATTTCCCTGCCCTCTTTAGGCCGAATCTGACGTATAGAATGGCATTTAAAGTTTTTATCGACAAACGGTTGCGAAGTTTAGTTTTGACTATATTCATTTGGCTGAAAACGCGTTCAATTTCTGCGTTGGAATGAGGTAGTGATAATAATGATATTGCTAACTGAGATAAATCTGCAAAGGGGTTATTACCAGCTGCATCTTTGTAATCAATTACTTCATTCCAGAATTCTACAGTGGAAGATGTGCGTTCCCATTTAATGTGCACTATGTTTCTCCATTGAGACATGAGCCTATCCATTGTAGCTGCATCCTCCGGAATTCTTGGGCAATATCGATTAGAGAAGGCTTGACTGCTTTTAAGTTTCTTCTACTGAAAATAAAGATACTTTCTCAAGTATATTAAAATTAATTGGTAATCTAGAACGCAGCTCTGAAACAAGTTTCAGTGTGAAATTCAGGCAACGTTGACGTAAATTATTTTCCACTTCAGGTTGAAGGTTGTATTCCCGTAATTTTGTTTCAAAAGCATATCCCATGTACGATTTCGGATCCAAATAACTTTCTATATTTTGTGTAAAATATCGACTCTCACAGTTGGGTTCAAAATACGCCGACTTGTAGATTGAACTAAGGCACACAAATCTTTGTAAAGTTTTGTTGGGTCAATATTATTGCTTTCAAATAGCTTGTTCACAGTTTGGACTTCCTCCAAAATAGGTTTTAAATACAATAAATACAAATGATTCACAGGATCATTATACATAGATATAGTGTTTCTGCCATATAGCAGTGGTTATCGCGCCTGCAACTTCAAACAGGAGTTTTAATTCCACCCATTGCTCCAGAATACGGTTGACTGCTGGTTCAATGGATATCCATCAGGTGTTGCACATCTGTGGAATTAACAATGGTTCAGACCACAGTTAATTGTTTGGTAGATATTTTTGTAATATAGTCGACGGTTCGAAGAATGACTAAACCAATTGTAGGTTTCTCTTATTAAATTCAACATTCCGTGGTAGAGTTTCTTCCGAAGCATGCGATAAAGCCAACTGTAATGAATGGCACGCAGCGAACTAATACCAAATTATCATTACCAGTTTCATTTTTAATAGGGCATGTACTCCGTTGTTAGTGCCTGTCATCACCGTAGCATTATCTGTGCCAATACCGATCATTTTTTTTTCAATAGTGTTTTAAGAAATGTAAAAGTAATTTAGTTATTAGATGGCGGAATCATCGGACAACAGCTGAAAACACTGCAGCCGATAATTCCGCTCTTGGAGAGGGAGGAGTTATGCAACCACAAGACCATAGGGTTGTTACGGTTCGATTTAGAGAGGCTGCATAAGCATTAGACAGTATCCAGTAACTGTAGAGTCAGCGCTTTTGGTTGCATGAGATATCAGGCAGAGCTCATGGGAGCGGACACTTCGTTCTGACATCGACTTCTGTCAAGACGTATTAATTAAGTAGTTATAATTTTAATTGTAATTAAGAAATAAATAGATTTTAAATAGTTTTTAAAAATCATTTTACGTTCCCGTAATCTTGACTAGTTTGTTACTGTTTTTGTTGTTGTTTTTGTTATTGTTGATTTTTTGTTTCTGTTGACTTTTTAAGTTCTTTAATCTGTAAACTGCCATCACCCCAGTGATACAGAAACGAACGATTGCGATAAAATAACTAGTATCGAAGTTATGGATGCGTAAATATCTACCTACCAGTTTTTGTTCGCGCCTTTGTAAATAATTCATTTAAAATTATACATTTTAAATGAAATATTAATTATTAAAATATTTATTTTATCGGACACGTTTCTATTCAGTGTTATTATTTTACTTTACTAACTAAATAAATTATTCAATAATATGCATTTTATCAACTTGCTTGCCTTCCATTTATCTGTACAAGGCAACAAACTAAAAATCGAACTTCTTACAATTAAACACTTACAGTAATAGTTTTGTAAACGGTACCGTCAGCTGTGACGTCATAACGGTCGACGACGGCAAACTCGAAATGAACTCGTAGTACCTACCTGTTTTTTTTTGTGCACGATAACTTGAGATCCGTTTGGAATGCAACTCCCCGCGTGATACCCGCTACCCTTCAAACTTCCCCGTCCTTGTTGCACTAGGCCAGAGATTCTTAAAATGGTTCCGTGGGAATGTCACCAAAGTTCCGCGAAATTATTTATTTTTGCTTTTTAAATAATTCCCTTATTTAAGTACAAATATTATTTTGAACTAGTCCAAAATATGTGCTGAGAACTACCCATTACTGTTATGTAGGTAGGGTAAAACACCCCCGGTAGGTAGTCAGCCCCGCACCAGTACTCAGCCTTTAAAGACATTATTTCTATATAAATAGTGTTGAAATTTGTTTACACCTTTAAAATAACGTTTAATTGAATCTGTGTCTCAAACCAATATCATGTCAGGTTAACGAGCTACACTCGTTAATTTGCACTGCTGCCAAAGACATGACTAGATGCGTCGCTGTTGCAATTTTTCTCTTAAGGAAACGTGCTCGAGTTTTCGGTAAATTTTTGTGTGTATTTGTTGCAATTTGTGGTGGATTGTTATACTGTGTTACAATAAAATGTTTATTTTGTGATAAAATTAACTATTACATGCATTTTATTTGTTTAATATGTTGTAATTTAGGTGGCCGAGTCACTACTCGGTATCGAATTTTCAAGGTAGATTCAGTACTCAACCATAAGTGGCTGACTACTGGTTTCTTCATGATTTTCTTATATGTAGTTGAAATAAACGGAACGAATAGTACCAATTTTGCTCATTACTTTGGGTTTAACTCTTATAAGGCGAAAAGTGTATTTTACCAGTAGTCAGCCGCGTACAAATGTAATTGCATGTCAGGGGCCGACCAATGGGTCTACAAATCCAGTAGTCAGCCGTTAGTCTTATTGCACAAAATGGTACCTTAAAGCCTTTTCTAATAAGGGTTAAATCTATGCACGGTTAGTTTAGCATGAAAATCATTTGTTTTAGAATTCTATCATGTCAAAAATTCATCCATCAATACAAAGAAGAGCAATTAACACAAGCTATGGCGGCGATTAGAAATGGGATGAAAAGAATAGGAGCTATTTCTTCCAAAGAGTGAAACAATTTCAGAAACAAAAAGAAGAAGTGATGCAACAGTAAAAGAATGTTATATTGATTAAAAAAATTAAGAGATTTGAAGCTAAAACAAAGAAAGAAGAATTACAAAAAAGGAAAGCGGAAAAGCGGTTGAAATCCAAAAATAGCAAATTCCAAAAATACTCTATGTACAATAAACAAAGTAAGATGCAAAAACTGTGAAGAGGAATTGACTAGCGACGCAGAAATTATTGACTTAAAGAATATTGGATGTGACAATTATTGCCTTGCATGGTTCATTTGAAATGTACTGAATTCGCTGGGGACATATATGAAAATTGGACTTACCTAGTCTGACTATTTGTCCCAGGTAAACATATTCGTCAACAACTTTGAGCTTAGTGCTCCCAACAACTACCGGCATAAGTGTGACATGGACGTTAAACACGATTTTTATTTTGTCCATGTTCATCTTAAGACCTATCCGTTGGGAGACACTATTGAGGTCATTGAGCATAGTGCTTAGGTCCTCCAGCGATTCCGCCATAAAGACTATATCGTCGGCAAATCGAAGTCCAACTTCGACCGAGAGGTCAATCGACGGATTCAACTCTGCTGGGCAGCGTTCGGGAGATTACGACACATCTTCTCGTCAGACATACCTCAATACCTCAAATTTTTTGTCAACCTTATTCTATAAAAAATATATATATAAAAATGGTAGATACGTTACTAACACGCCAAAACTGAAGCGTCGGAAAGTGTTCAATTAGCCACTCCGGCCCTTGCCTTGACTAACAAATTAATATGACGCCATGATTACGTAAGCTTAAAGAAAAAGACAACAATAGACGTTCCAGAACTGGTGCGATAAGAACACGAAGAGCAAGAGAGAATGTAGTGAAATGTAATTATTTATTATGTGGTAGAACATTAAAATCTTAGAGTAGGTATTTATAAATACTCTAAGATTAAAATGATATTTGCTGCCGCTAGGACGGTAGGGTTCAGAACTTTTTTTTCGGTGGTTTTCTGGGCATATAATGTATCTATAAAAATATTATTGCCTGGCACAGTTTAAAGACATACTCTCTTTAAATCATTAAACTGTGGCCCTAGGCCATTCGTTTAACGTTGTGGCTGTGACGTCACAGTGCTCCGATGTAAGTTATTGCGCTGCAACCACATGAGTAAAGAAACCGTACCGCTGCAACTAAGAATTATAGTAGCATTTCATTAGAAACTATTGAGTTTCGTCTTATTAATATATTGATAAAACCACGTCAATATCAACTGCGCATATAAACGCCCCCCCTCAATACAAACCACTACTTTTAAAGGAAGGTAAAGTAAACACTAAAAATTAGTTTTATTTCTTGTACTATTATTATTTATTCTGTGGTTTTATTAAAAAGTAAAAGCCGCCTTCAAAGAATTAGAAAGAATAAAATAATTTCCACATTCCGCTTCAGAAGTCAGTGCTAAGACAGAGTAAGCCAGAGCTAAGCCTGACTTCAGAAGCTGTGATGTGGAAATTCTTTTATTGCTTTAAGCTTTTAAGTTCTTTAGTCGGCTTTTATTTTTTTACCGACTTCAAAAAGGAGGAGGTGCTCATTTTGACTGTATGTTTTTTTATGTGTGTTACCTTATAATTTTTTTCTAGGTGAACCGATTTCTTTATTTATTTGAACGCTGGTGTGGTCTCATGTAGTCCCATATAAATTTGATCGAGGTCTGACCAGTAGTTTTTGAGTTATCCTTAATAATTTATATTGAAGTCGGTTGTACAAAATTTTTAATTTTACCACTTTTACTTAGAAGTTTAATTTTTTGAACCTTGTAAGTGGACTATGGAATATCACAAGATGTCCGAATAGTTTATCGTTTAAAGTCTAAATAGTTACATAATAGACTTGCAACGAATATTCGGTATTCGGCCTATTCGGCTACTTTATCCTGTTCGGCCGAATACTGAATACTTAAGTAAGTTAATTGGTTGTAGTCAGATAATTGGCAAAGTTGGTAAAATGAAAATATTGATTTATTTTATAATAATGTATTTTTCTTTTAATCATTAATGTCATAGGTACATAATCAACTTCCGTATTATAAACATTAAAAAATTGAATTACCGTAATTAAAACGGAATATTACGTTGCAAAAAGACAAATTTTTCTGCCTCAAGGCATTAAGTCCGCCCTTTGTATTCTTTTATATTAAGGAATGCAATAAAGAATAAATAAATAAATAATTTTTCTGCATTTTGAGGTAGTAGTTTACTCCTTTTCTTCTCGTAGATAATCCCAGTTTTAGAAAATAGACGCTCTGAATAAACACTACTTCCCTCCCGGCCGAATACTTTTGTCTAATATTCGCCTATTTGGCCAAGAAGCCCGCAGAATATTCGGTATTCGGCTTGTGGCCGATACCGATATACTATTCGTTACAAGTCTATTACATTATTAACTTCATCCATTATTTTCCCATCCTTAGAAGTAAAATTTTTGCCTTTTTGGACGCCCTTGTACATGTGTTCTTTTTGCAAAAGTTTTTTAGTTTATCTTCACACATACTATGATAGGATCATAGTATGTGTGTAGATAAACTATTAAATCTCTATAATATATATATATATATATAAATCAGTTGCTATCCGTTAGTCTCGCTAAAAAATCAAAATCAACTCGACCGATTTTAATAAATTTTTTGTGTGTATTTGAATGGGTCCCTAGATGGTTTACATTCACATTTGGACCCGGTAGGTGACGCTGTTGTCGAGATCCAGAAATCAACCGTGGGAAGCCGGGGCGGATCGCTAGTAAATAAATAAAATTTTACTCCAAACTTATTTGGGATACTTAATCTCTTTGATAAAAAAAATAGAATCATTAAAATCGGTTTCGGTTCACAATTGACGAAAATTACGCGTAATATACACAAGAACATACAGGCGAATTGAGAGACTCTTCTTTTTCTTAAAGTCGGTTAAAACAGTGCGGTGGTGTGGCTATGACTTATGATGGAATATGCAAACAAACAGGCACTCGTTCTTAGAAAGAATGGAGATAAGAAACTTATTTGTTGCCCAAAGCGCCAGTAAGGAATAATTTTTGCTTGCGGGTGGTTTCGGTTTTTTATAGCTAGCTATTTTCGATACCAAAGCATTAAAACCGGACGATGTTCGAATGCAGTGTCAAAGAAACGATAAGCCTTACAAAAATATGCACCTCACCTCCACTTAATAACGTAAAAACTATGTACTTAAAATATTTGTTCTTGTTGCGTTTCGGACCTAGAGGCCAGAACATAACGTTACCGTTAGATACTGGCCGCTTTCTTTAAGGTTTCTTTGTTTTTAATAACGTTATCACTACGCTAAGAATTTCTCTTGCATCGTGAAGGCGTTTTACATACACGTAAGACCCGTACTCCACCAAAGCGGAGATGTGCGGAGATGTGCGAAGCGGAGAAGAGAAAAGAAGTTTTTCAGCTAGGGTGTATCCACCGAAGCTGTGCGAAGATGTGTGCTGGCTAGAGCGTAATTAAGCTGCGTGTGGCGAGCGTTGGATGTTGAAATGAACGCACAGTTTAGCGTGATCTGACACTAAAGGCAGGACCCGATCTAAGGGGGAGCAAACCGGGCATTTGTCCAGAGCGGCAAAAAATGAGGGGCTGCAAAATTGACTTATTCCTATCTTCCAACCTAGCCATTAGCCATCCACCACCCAAAATGGCAGGTTAAGAATTTTATGTGCCACCTTCCAACCTACTTCAGGTTGGATAGTGGAAATATTTAAGTATTTTACTTAACTGAATTATTTTAGTTCGAAAAAAAAGAAAGAAGAAGTAGGGATCAGCACTTGGATTGTCTTTAGAAAACATAAGAGGGCAAGGGTACGATAATGGATCTAATATGAAAGGTATTCAAAGTGGCGTCCAAGCCAGGATTAAAAACATCAATCCACGGGCATTTTACGTTCCTTGCAGTAGTCATTCTTTAAACTTAGTGGTAAACGACATGGCAAAGTCCTCACTGGAAGCTACAATTTTTTTTAATACTGTGCAAAAATATATGTTTTTTTCCACTTCAACATTAAGGTGGTCAATTCTTTTGAAGAATGTAAAAGGTATTACTCTAAAACCACTTAGTGACACGAGATGAGAAAGTCCAAGAAAACCACTAAGACATCAAATAGGACAAGTTTATGATGCATTGTTTAGTGTTTACCAAAACACAGATATGGATACCTCCACACGAGACGAAGCTTCGGGTTTGTTGAACCAAATTAAACAGTTTAAATTTTTATGTTCTATTATAATTTGGTACGAAAGTTTGAATCGCATAAACCCTGTTAGTAAATTAATGCAAAGTAAAGATTTTGACTTAGTTTCCGTCATTAAATTACTTAGAAATACAAAAGATTTCTTTGAAAACTCACGTTCAGATGAGTATTTTACTCAAGTTCTTGAAGACGCCAAAGCCTTAGTTGCTGAAATTGATTGCGAGGTGCTAGACTTTGAAAATGTGGCTACACCTCGTGCACGATTCAAGAAAAAGCAATTTACTTATGAGTGAGTTGACGAACCAATTATTGAGCCTCGTCAAAAATATAAAATTGAAGTATTTTTTCACATTATGGATACAGCCATAAACTCCTTAGAATTAAGATTTTCCCGGATTTCTGAGCACAGTAAACATTTTGCTTTTTTGTATAACATATATGCCTTAAGAGAACTCCCAAAAGATGAATTGTTAGAAAATTGTAAGAACCTCGAGGCTATTTTAACTCATGAGAACTCAAGCGATATAAATGCATTAGAACTTTGTGAGGAGTTGCCAGTCCTTTGTATGTTTTAAATAGTAATTTATCTCCTCAAAATGTTTTTAAATTTGTAACAGATTTAAGATTTGGTCCAAATATCAGTATTGCGCTCAGGATCCTTTTAACTTTACCAGTAACAGTTGCAAGTGGTGAAAGAAGCTTTTCTAAATTAAAAATAATAAAATATTATCTGCGATCTACCATGACACAGAATAGATTATCTGGATTGGCTATGATTTCAATAGAACACAAGGTTTGCGACAGTATAAATGTATCAGATATTATTAAAGATTTTGCAGAACATAAAGTGCGAAGAAAATTACTATAATTACGAGGTAGGATTTAATATTCTCCGAAAAACTGTATTTACACAATTTCATTATTAAAAAAATGACTGATTTGTTTTGTAGTAACTCTAATTGTTTATTATCAGTATTAAATTTGAAAACAAATCTTTTGCTGTCTTTTTTATACGTACCGTATGAACCTTAACTTAAATACATATGAACCGATTGACCATAATAAACAATTAAACAGCTTGGTCCTAATCTTTTTAACTTCTGAAACTATATTGATGAAAAATGTTTATTGTTCCTTTAGTTAAAGGGTCATCATACATAGACAAGATTAGCCGGAGACAGTGAAAAATAGCACAAGGGAAAAGAGGCCCATACGCAGCAGTGAGTCGCAATAGGTTGATGATGATGATAAAGTTGAAAGGTACATAACTATGTCGATAAAAAAGATATATCAATCCATTCAGTAGTTTCTGTGAAATTCTTTAAAAGACATACGTTGTATACTTACTAACATAAAAACACTCATCAACTTTCGTATAGGTACTTCTTCAGAAGACCCAATAGACTGACGGGAATATTATAGGTAGGTATAATCCCAATAATATCACGTATTTTATGTAGGTACTTGTATACTTAACATCCCCCAACATAACTAGCATGACTTATATGGTTTTGTGTATGTAAAGGGCGACGAAAATTATCTTTGTCCGGAGCGGCTAAATATCTAGATCGGGCCCTGACTAAAGGCAGACGTTTCAGTCATGTCACTATTACAAAAACTGTATTTTCTTTTACTAGCGGCGCCGCTCAGTGCACGCCACTGACATCTCTTCTCGTATCCGCTGCACACTGCCGCCAGCTTGCGAAACACTGTTCACATCTCCGCTTTATACCGCCGCCAAGCTCAATCTCGGCGAGACACACCTCACATCTGCGCTTCGATCGCGACATACCAATATTATACATCTCCGTTCAGTGGTATCCACTAAAACTAAGTGGCGACGAGATGTGTGAATATCGAAATTCTATTGGTTGTTTAAAACACATCTTCTCTCCTCTCGTTTCGTCTCCGCTTTGGTGGAGTCGTAATTTAATCGTTTAAAGGCGGTGTAAATATTCACTGCCCCATATTATCCCGTGGGTGTTGTAGCAGGCGACAGAGGGAATTTGAAAACAAATCAAATCAAAATAACAACTAGAAAATAATGTCAAGTATTATGAAATTATATTATTATAATAATTTGTTCAAAAACGTCTTCAAGTATGTTGATGCGTTACAACGCGAAGATTTTGGGAGATTTTGACGGCAGCTTGAACCAGTAGACAAACAATCGATGACAAAAGTACGGTATCTCAACACATGAGTAAAGAAATCGTACAGAGGCAAAGCTTCATTCAACCGCGCGAATCGGTTGTACAACTACAAGCACGTGACCACTGGCCGCTTGCCGCGTACGCGCCGAGACTGAAAAAAAACGGTTCGCTGGCACAGCCAGTGGACAACAATCTCACGATCAGTGCGACGCACGTTGTTTGTTTTGTTAGTTGCAAGCTTGCAAGTTTGAATATGGTATTATTAATAATGGTTGTTTATTGTACTGTGTGTATGAATATTACTAGAAAAAATAAAAATATATCATACTTTAAATATCCCAGTCCAATATATAATAAGTACCTTTATTTTATTGTATGATCCTATTTTAAATAAGAAGGGTACTACACGGTGTGTTTTTACCTTTTTATTGTTATTACAAGCTTTTACTAAGCATTTGTAGGTATGTGGGTAGGTTGGTAACCGTTGGTATGTAGTAGGTATGTGGGTTAAGTTCACATATTGCAAGTAAGATTTGAACCACTTCCCGATGTCTCATTGAGTTGAAATTTTGTATACCGTAATTTCAGTGACAATGCAATAATATGATAGATATTGTTTTGTTTAATTTGTCTTCACCTGTTGTGACAACCCTACCAAAATAGGTAACAATTTTGACAGCTCCTTAGAAGCTTTGCCTCTGTACGGTTTCTTTACTCATGTGATCTCAAGACGCCTCAACAAACACATTATATTGAGGTAGCTACACATCACGAACGGAGCACATGTTTCATCGTTTCCACTGGTGTATTTATCTATAGTTTCCACTAATAGTTCACATACGTAGGCATTTAATACACAAAATCGCACCACTTATACATCTAATAAATCACTTAAAACCATTATTTAGTTTAGATATATATCAAGTTCCCGCCAAAACTCCAGTTGTTCCATAGATAAATAATTTTTTTTTAAATAAAATCAATAGATTATTTACTTTTTATACAATTTTACTTATAATTTAACATTTAGAAAATCATTAATTGAATTAAAAAAAAAATTAATTAGTAAATTAAAAAGCTATTAATTAATTGAATGTCAAACACAGTTTTAATGAGTCACATAACTTGTTGAGTAATTTAATGAAACTTTAATTTCTAAAATACCAATTTGATTTGGGAACAACTAAATACTTAATAGGTATTAATTACCGTCTGTTAAGTCGTTGTATCTTATTAGGTACTTATAAAATATTCCAAATATGTCAAGTACCTATATCGTATAATACCTATGTAGGTACGTGGGCCAGTCAGAAAGTTTTGATAAACTAAAAACAAAGTTCTTTGGTTAATGTTTTAATATCTATAAAAAAAAATACATGGTGAAGCCATGGTGCAGCTATATTACGGTTGTAGCACGAATGTGTTGGCTCGACCGTGATAGGACCACGCTCTCACAGAATACCAGCGTAAAATAGCAGCTTAACGCTGCTGTTTCGAATGGTGAGTGTAGAGAACCGGAGGACCCTTTTTACTGGAAATGAGGCATTCCATCTTAGTCCTGAGGGGTAACACCGCATCTGCATATTGACTCTTAATTGAGGATAAATGTAGATGTCTATGGGCCCCAGTATCCACTTACCATCAGGTGGACTGTGTGCTTGTGTGTCACCATTATTATATATCTCCACCTGAATCTATTCAGTTTCATGCGTCACGCAGAAACAGAAAGTACAGTAAAAAAGGTCGTAACGATAGTATAGTACAATCTAGAGTTCTTTCATTGAATAATTTTACACATGAGTCGCAATACCCTACACCGCAAATTCCACGAATACCTACTTTTTTTTGCTAGTACGAAAGCCCTGTCCGAGTCAAAGGAGTTAACCCCACACATCACACGTATGCCAAATTAATAATAATAGTACTATTGAACACGCGTAGCAATAGTACCTAGGCTAGAATGGCAACTTCTCGTGACACCTAGGTATACAAATTAATTTGAAAGTTTCATGTTTACCGCCAAATTTAACTAACAATAAAAACATAAAATAAAATGAAAATTGAATTGAATGCTATATAACTAACAATAAAAACGTGTAAAATAAAATGAAAATTGACTTGAACCCATTAATTTTCCTTCGGTTTATAATTTGCAATTGGGTCCCGCCTGCTACTAAACTTAATGCGGGTAGGTATGAAACAGAAACAGAAACTTTTAAACATTTAAACTTGGTAATAGAGGCCTGTACACTTTCCGGGACCTTGTTGTAATAGCGTATACATTGCCCCAAGAACGAATTACTGACTCTGTGGAGTCGAGAAACTGGTATCACTAGCTTGTGTTTGTTCCTAGTGTTTACAGAATCTATATCACTTTTTTTACTAAAACTACCTTTGTTTTTGTGAACATACATTAAATTTTCGTAAATATACTGAGAGGCCAAAGTTAATATATTTATTTCTTTAAATTTATCTCTAAGAGACTCTCTCGGTTTTAGGTTGTAAATAGCTCTAATGGCCCTCTTCTGTAAAACAAAAATAGTTTCTGAATCAGCCGCATTTCCCCATAGCAAAATCCCATAAGACATTATGCTATGGAAATAACTAAAATAAACTAATCTAGCAGTCTCGACACTAGTGAGACCTCTAATCTTTTTTACAGCATAGGCTGCAGAACTTAGTCTGCTTGCTAGTTTGGATATATGGGGGCCCCACTGAAGCTTTGCGTCGAGAGTGATGCGAAGAAAAACAGTGGATTCAACAGGGCTCAGTTCTTCCCATTTAAAACACATTGGTACCCAGATTTTTAACATTCGTTGTTGTAAATTTAATACATTTAGTTTTATTTCCGTTTAAATGTAGATTATTAACGTTAAACCAATGCACTAATTTTGATATAGCATTATTCACTTGGTCACATTTGAATGATTGACGTTTAAGTTTAAAAATCAAGGAAGTATCATCAGCAAATAATACTATATCATGATTATCCCCTACAACGGAAGGTAAGTCATTTATATATACTAGAAATAGGAATGGGCCGAGAATCGAGCCCTGAGGGACACCCATTAGTACAGGTGACCCGGAAGAACTTTTACCATTGATAATAACTTTCTGCATTCTATTACTTAAATATGAAATAATAACTTTAAGCGCTGTGTTCTTGACACCATAGTACTGTAGCTTCCTGATTAATGTCTCATGGTGAACACAGTCGAAGGCCTTGGAAAGGTCACAAAATATACCCAAAGCATCCTCCGAATTCTCCCATGCACAAAAAATATGTTTAATAAGCTCAACTCCAGCGTCAGTTGTCGAGCGACCCCTTGTAAAACTGAATTTTATTTAAGAAAGTACATATGTAATGTAAATATTTTTTTCAAACTGAATTGATTTTTATGTAGCAATTTATTAATATTAAAGATACTTAAGATCTGATCTAAAATTATTTTTTAAAAATTTTACTAAATGTTGGTAGTGCAGAAATCGGTCTAAAATTGGTGGGGTCTAAGGCTCTTGTGTTTGTTCCTAGTATTTACAGAATGAATATCACTTATTTTGTATAACTACTTTTATTTTTGTGTACGTACATTACATTTTCATAAATGTATTGAGAGGCCAAAGTTAATATATTAATTACCTTAAATTTTTGTCGGAGCGACTCTTTACGTTTTAAATCATAGATTGCCCTCTTCTGTAAAACAAATATAATTTCAGTGTCAGTCACGTGTCCCCATAGCAAAATACCATACAACATTATGCTATGGAAATAGCTAAAGTAAACAAGTCTAGCTGTTTCCACACTGGTAAGATTTCTAATCTTTTTTACAGCATATGCTGCAGAACTAAGTCTGCTTGCTAACTTTGATATATGGGGTATTTAACTTAGGCTTTCAGCTCATAATATAGAGTACTTTGTTTATAGTTTATTTTAATTTTGTTTTCTATTCTCAATCTTGTTTCGGTCTTTTTAGTGCATTACTTTTAAATTGTCTTTTTTGCAGTCGGGTTTTTTTTTATTTATTTTTTATTTTAGACTTTTAAGTGTTTTAAACTTTTAAGCCGGCCTTGCTCTTTCTGACCGAGACGCAGGTGTCCTCTCCGGCTGATACTTCGTATCTCTCCTACCCGGGGTACAAATTGGAACACTCCTTTATGCCTCGGGCTGGAGTTTGCGTATACGTCAGAGAGGACATCTGTTCTCGACGCCTCGGCAGTCTTGAAGGTTCGGACCTGTCCATCCTTTGGCTACGCGTAGATAGCGACGACCATCCGCGCGTCTACGGGTGCCTCTATAGGTCCCATAGCGGTAATGCCGAAACAGACCGACTCATCGACCACGTCCAAATGGCTACAGATTCCTTGCTACAACAGGTCCCATCCGCAGAGATCGTGATCCTGGCGATTTTAACGCCCACCACGCCAAATGGCTTGGATCACGTTTAACCGGTCATGCGGGAGATCTGTTTATGACTTTGCCTTGGCATATGGTCTGACACAGCTGGTTACTTCGCCTACGCGGATTCCAGATGTGAAGGATCATACACCTTCCTGTTGGACCTTCTGCTGACCTCTCATCCGGACGGATATCAGGTTTCCGTCGATGCCCCTTTCGGCTCTTCGGACCATTGTCTGATCCGGAGGTGGTGCCACCACGCCTCGCGGTTGCGTTCTGCAGGTTGCCGCCGTGTTTGGCATTACAGGTCGGCGGATTGGGACGGAATGCGGTCTTTCTTTGCATCCTACTCATGGGGGCGGGTTTGTTTCGCCGGATGATCCCAGCGCTGTTGCTGACTCTGTCACTGATGTGGTGTTACAGGAATGGAACCATTTATTCCATCATCTGTGGTACCTATCGGAGGCAGATCGCAGCCTTGGTTTGGTCGCTCCTGTAAGACTGCATTACGCAGGCAGGAGTGCTATCGGGCCTGGGCTGAGGCTTCGGCGGCCTGACAAACACCAGCATGCTTAAAAAGAAGTATAACTTCGCCTCCAGGTCCTTCAAAAGTGTTATTGCCAAGGCAAAGTCAGAGCACATAGGCAGAATTGGCGAGAAACTAGTTCGCCTTCCTTCGGGAACCTGCATTCTGGTCTCTCGCCAAGGCTGTCCAAGGGAATTTCTGTAAGCCATCACTACCATCTCTGCACAGGAGGACGACTCACTGGCCCACGCCGCAAAAGAGAAAGCCGCATTTTTGCGTCCAACTCGACTCTTGATGACGGGAGAACACACCGCCGGCCATCCCGCGGTGTGAGTGCTCCATGCCGGATGTTCGGTTCTCACAGCGCTCGGTTCGCAAAGCACTCCTCTCCTGGACATCCACAAGTCGAGGGCCTGACGGAATCCCCAATTGTGCTGAGGACGTGTGCTCAGGTTGGCACCGGTTCTAACGCGTCTTTCCGGTACTCCTACCCTAGGCGTAGTCCCGAAATCATGGAAGACAGCTTTGTCCAACCGATCCTAAAAGGTTCGCTCAGACCCGTCCAACTACAGGCCTATCGCCATCACCCCTTGTTCTCCAAAATAATGGAATCCATTATAAACTGCCAGCTCATGCGGTACCTTGAGGATCACCAGCTGATTAGTGACCGCCAATACGGTTTTCGTCGGGGTCGATCAGCTGGTGATCTTCTGGTCTACCTGACTCATAGATGGGCGGAGGCAGTAGAGTCCAAGGGGAGGCATTGGCCGTTAGTTTGACATTGCGAAGGCTTTCGATCGGGTTTGGCACAAAGCGCTTCTTACAAGCTCCTTCCTATGGGCTTCCTGAGAAATTGTGCAATTGGATCACCAGCTTCTTGCAGATCAGACATCAAGGTCGTTGTAGACGGTGCATGCTCCGACTACAAGCTATTAACGCTGGTGTTCCACAAGGCTGCGTGCTATCACCAACGCTGTTTCTTCTGCATATCAATGATATGTTGCAAACCGGTAGCATTCATTGCTATGCGGATGATAGCACTGGTGATGCTCTATACGCCGGCCGTGCGAATATTTCTCGGGAAAACGTCGCCGAGTACCGGAACAAACTTGTGTCTGAAGTCGAGTCTTTGCTGAACAAAGTCTCGGATTGGGGCGACTAAATCTAGTCCAGTTTAATCCTCAGAAGACACAAGTTTGCGCGTTTACCGCTAAAAGAACCCTTTGTCGTATCTCCTCAGTTTCAAGGCACTCCCTTGTTGCCTCAGCCAGTATCGGAATCCTCGGCGTCGACATATCGAGTGACGTGCAGTTTCGCGGTCACTTGGAAGAAGGCCAAATTGGCCTCTAAAAGCTTGGCGTGCTCAGCAGAGCGGGACAGTATTTCATGCCGGCACAACGCCTGCAACTTTACAAGGTGCAGGTTCGGCCTCACATGGAATACTGTTCCCATCTCTGAGCTGGGGCTCCCAGTGCCAGCTCCTTCCACTTGACCGCATCCAGCGCAGAGCGGCTCGAATCGTCGACGACCGAGTCCTTTCCGATCGGCCCGATTCATTGGCGCTGCGAAGAGATGTTGCATCTCTTTGCATTTTCTTTCGTATTTACCACGGGAGTGCTCTGAGGAATTGTTCGGATTAATCCCAGCCGCCACATTTCACGAACGCACATCGCGGCAGAACTCCCGATACCATCCACACCATCTGGATGATTGGCGGTCCACCACTGTGCGATTTAGAAGATGTTTTCTTCCTCGCACAACTTCCTTGTGGAATAGTTTACCACCAGCGATTTTTCCGGACCGATACGACTTAGGGACCTTCAAGAAGAGCCTACTCCTTTTAAAGGCCGGCAACGCATCTGCAATTCCTCTGGTTCCCCTGGTGTTGCAGTTGTTCATGGGCGGCGGTAGTCACTTACCATCAGGTGAGCCGCATGCTCGTTTGCCCCCTCTCCTATAAAAAAAAAAATAAAAAAACTTTTAAGTGTCCCGACACACTCTGATGAACTAAATTTCATATAATAACACGAGGGCCCATTTTTACGCTATCAAAAACTTTTTAAATCAATTTATTATTCCTAATTAAAGAAGACAATCGCTTTTGGGCCCACTAAAACTTTAACGTAACTTAATTTTATTACACATAAAACAGATACCAATTTATTATATTAAACGGCCTAGAATTTATGAAAATGTAACCGGAATCATAAAATCAGAAAAAAAAAGTTCTTTTGATATTCGTGAATTGGCTAATGTAATATGACAAAAAAATGCTTATAAAGAAGAACGAACTACTAAAAAAAATTTCCATCAACCTTAAGGTACCTATAAATGCTGAATGTACCTACAACTTTCTTTTATACTATACTATTAATTATTGACCAGAGCACTATTTTAACTTAGGTATAATACCGGTGAAAACTACTAGACAATCGCTTTTAGTTTGTTTTTAGGTTATTGTGATATTCATATTTTAATTGTTAATTTCTCTGTATTCCCGTTAGATACGGTTAAACTAATATTAGGTACATTGTAATCTATTGGTTATAAGGAATAAATCTACAATGTGTTTTATTAAGTTACGCCTGGTTATGGTGGTGGAGCCATTCTCAATACAAAAATAAATTGTCTGCTTTAAACATATAACTTTTAATCCCCTTTTAATTTCCTTTATTTCGATATGCTACTCGATAGGTTTAGTTAAAAAAAATTTATTAACTTATAACAATTTTGTGCCAAAAATCTAAAATCACTTGGGTTTTTAAGACGAATAAAACGATACCTTAATTGTCGAAATCCATCCAGCCGTTTGGAAGATATTTACAAACATCCATAGGTACATATACAAGACACGCGCGAAAAACATATTCCTTCCTTGGCAGTCGGGTAATAAAATAAAAATTGAATTGAATGCCATAAGTAGGTCATTATAACCGGAAATGTCTACTTGTTTGTTACCAAACGACCCTGAAACTTACCTAAAAGCCCTTAGACCAACAACGTTATCTGAGTACAAGTTAAATAAAACCATTATTAGTGTAATGACTATAGATTATTTTGAATGTTCACACACAAAACAATAACGTTGATCGTATTATGTGATATACGGAACAGGAAATAGGTTAAATTAGAAAACAAAATAGCAATAAATAAAATACAAAACAAAAAGGAACATTATATTACAAAACAAAATTCGAACTTTACTAGATTTTATTTAGATCTCTGTAAAAAAGTGTGAGAACACATTTACTTCCTATATTTATTTTGAAGGACATGTTGTCTTTGAAATATTTTTATGATTTAGTCTTCTCTCGTGGTAAATCAGCCTTACTTTTTCTAAATAAATTATAACTTATTAACGTCTTTAGTATCAAAAACGGTTATCTGTGCCTTACTTAATTTTAAATACGGCATTCTTAAAAAATTTACATCAAAGCCGGAAAAGAATGATTATTAGTGTAATAGAAAATTAACTCAACCTGATATTTACCTAAGATGTTATTAAAATGAGTTTTGTAACTGCCAACGAGATACAAAACAAACAATCCGTTTTTTCGAATTTACCAACATTTGTCTTAGTCACATTGCCGCCTTTGATACTAGTCGACTCATTATTATAATTATTACTTCGGAACGATCCCAAATGATGGTAAATGGGAATTAATGTCGTATGGAAAAGCGCACTTTTCGCTTGGAGGCACGTACCTACCTACATTGTATTCGGAAGTAAACACTGATGCCGGCAAAGTTATCCTTCAGAGGAGAGGTTCTAAAGATGATCAAATGGTTAATTACCTCTAACTCTTCCAAGAACGCAATCTCTTCCGCATCGCGTTCACTGTCTTCCTTCGTAATAATCCTCCCATTTTCACTGACACTGCCCGTCAAGTTACTATCCTTCAGCTCATTACTAAGTTTAAAATCACTAAGCATATGATATGCACTATTACTATGCCCGAATAACTTCATTGCTTGCACTACTGATTTGCCTTTATACTTTTCCAAGGTGTTCACACCGCCTGGATGGTCCCGAAGGAAATTATTAATATCGTAGTTATTGCACTTGAATTTCACGGGAAACTGGCCGGAACCCATTGCAACAACCGTCGACTCCGACGTACACTTTAAAACTGAAAACAACTGCGTTCAATGCGTTGCGTTACGTTACTAACTTCAGTGATGTCCCGTTCCATGAGACATAGCAGATGTTTTCATGGCATTACCATTGGTTTGTCGTCTCGAAATCGTTATCATTATTTTTTTACCGTTTCCGATAAACCGAGAGTACAGCAAATTACTTTTTTATTTGTATTTATTTAATTAGAAATTGCATTACCAACGATTGTTACATTAATAAAAATCTAAATTGTAACAATTTACTTTAAGTTATTTAGGAAATAATGCAGAATCACTTATAGGTAATCATCATTTACACAATTAAAGACTAACATTAACTATTAATGCTGTAAACTACTTGGCTACATATGCATCTCTAAAATTGTAAAATTGTCTAAAATGGCCACGGAATATTAAATTGGCTGTCATACGATCGTCAAGGATTTTGTTATGGTCGCAGCATTTACTGATTGGGGAATTCGATCCTAGTAGCGTCCTACAGAATTCTAGAGGCACATTCTAGAGGCTTAATCGGAGCCCGAGGTATTCTCCGCGACACTCTAAAACAAAACCTTGAGAGGAGTTCTGGACAGCATACGTAGTTTCTAATAGTTTAAAAGAACATTAGGTCAAAGATTTCTAATGACTCCGAGTACGAATAGTGATATCTCCGTTTATGAAAGGAGTATGATAAATGGCGCATGAACCTTTTTTTAATCCGTTCAATCCTTAGAGTATGAGTTGCAAAGTGATGGCTAATAATCTTACACTCACCAGATGTCGCTAGTTGGGACTAAGGTAAACTTATTTGTTATGCATAATATGGTCACACAGTGCCATCATCGTTAAAAAGTTGCCTTTTAAATAAAAGTTTTTCGGTTTGTAGTGTATGTATATACCTACACAAAACAATGCCTCAGTACTGTATTCTTTATTTATTTACACATGTTTTTTATTCTTCTACTATTAGGAATATCCGTAGTCACAGAATAAATAACCGTAGTTTGGTTTATCCATGTCTAATATAAATAATATAAAATATGTATAACTAATATTTCAGAAAGAAACATTCATCTCTTTATTATTTATTCTGTGACTTTACTAACAAAGTAACTTCTCTCGCTATGAAATCTATCAAATATTTCACCGTCCTGGTGGCAGAAAAAGTCGTGGATCTCATTGGACCCTCATTTTTCATACGTTCAATTTAACATGATTAAGAATTTATTTAATTTTTAACGAATATTATATAATGTTCTCTATTAAACTTTTTATTTTTCTAGAAGCTACGCACGCGCCGTCACAACTCTCAATAAGTATACAATTTGAATAATAGATATTATTAAAATTGTATATTATTCTGTGACATTACTAACAAAGTAACTTCTCTCGCTATGAAATCTATCAAATATTTTACCGTCCTGGTGGCAGTAAAAGTCGTGGATCTCATTGGACCCTCAGTTTTCATACGTTCAATTTAACATGATTAAGAATTTGTTTAATTTTTAAAGGAATATTATACAATGTTCTCTATTAAACTCTTTATTTTTCCAGAAGCTACGCACGCGCCGTCTCGCGCTCTCAATATACAATTTGAATAATATCTATACTTATTTTCTTACCTACATTACTACACCTAACTAATGTAGAATAAGAGACAACGTCGGTAAAAATTAACAATTCGTTGTTACTCGTTTTACTTCACCATTTATTCTGAGTACTAAAATGTAAAAAGGGCGGTGTAAGAATATCCACTAGCCCAAATTGTCCCGTGGGTGTCATAAAAGATTACAGAGGAATACAAACCAAGAGAAGGTAACGGTATGACTGGTTTATCTCGTCTCGTTAATATAACCAGAAATTGACGTTGGTATAATCCTTACATACCTATATGAATTTATAGAGTGGGTATATAAAATTTAGAGTTATCACGAAATTAAAAATCAAAATATGTTAAAAGTGAAAGTGAATTGTGGGTATTAACATTGTTACTCGGATTGTTGAACAGACAAAAGAATGACCTTGAAACAAATGAAGTAAACAACTCTGCAGTCTGCACCTAGCATATACTGCAATATTTCGTCGCTAAATTTAGAACCTGAATACGAGTAGCATAATCGTGTCGAGTTTTTCCAAATCGCTTCAAATATTCGCAACTTCTTGTTGTTTTTTTTTTAATTTTCTTTTTTCATAGTATGCGAGCGAAGCGCACCGGGTTTGATACCAGCCACAGCCAGCATCAATAAATTGTTAGCTGAAATCAATTTTAAATGCTAGTGAAGAAAAACATCGTGTTGGAACCTGCATGCCTCAGGAGTTAAAATAATGAGTACCTACTTACATAGGTATAAGCTCCGCTGTCACGCATAACGCACGCCAGACTTTTCCTTGCAAAAAATTCCGCTGGGTTTCTAGCTAGTTTTAACCCGAATAAAGGTTTTTTCTGCTTCAGTGGTAAAAGTAAAGAATTTTTTTAAAAATAAAATATTTATAATCTAGTAGCTCGTACTCTTAGATTATTTACTATCTAGATAGAGGAACGGCGCCTCAAAAGCGTCGAAAAAAATATCAGCTAACTGTTAGCCTCTAAAAGTCTAAAGCGCTTTCGCTCCTCACTGTCAATCTTGCTACATATCTATTTATCTATGCTGTCAATTGTAACGCCAAGAGATACGCACGCACGGCAAATTTTTGCGTTAGATTATTTTGCTGAAATTGACAACTTGTCTTTGTAATATCTGCAGATTTTGATCGCGCAACTGCGCTATTACAAAGGGCGTTTACAAACAACTAACAAAATCTCCTACCATCGGTAAGTAACTCAAAACTAATAGTAATTTACGAAAACAAGACTAATAAATCGATAATTTAATTTACAAAATCAACGCGTCGTTGTTTTTGAATTTCCCCGTATAGTTGTCTTAAAAGTTGATGTATGTTCATTTTTACCCGACTGCACCAGAAGGAGGAAATACATCAAGGAAGGTGTGTGTACGTATGTGTATGTGGGTATGTTTCAAAAATTGTTTTGAGGAGTAAATAATCTAAGCTTGTACTCGGCGGCGCGTTGCTGCCGCAGAAGAAATAATTTTGGAAATATCGTTTTAAATTTGGAAGAGTTTATTGTTTAATTAGAAATGATACACCTACTGTATGATATATTCATGATCAAATTGAATGATATATAGCTTTCAAATAAATTTGTCGATACGATACGCGCGCTACTATGTTAACTGTACTATGCCTATAGCCTTCCCGCAAATGCAAGCAATAAGTTGACGAAGTTTTATCACAATCCGATGAACGGTTTAGCAGCGCATTAAATACGAACAAACAAACATTAATTTTTATATATTAGATAGGTATGAACTGCATCCATGAAAGTTTGAAAAGTCACTTACCTGAACTCTGAATCAATCCGAATGAAAAATATCGTGAAAATAAAAGCCTCTTTTTATTATGATGTAAAATAATGGGGCCTATTATATGGAATGGTTCGAATACCACCAGTAAGCATTATGCCTTAAATAACAAGAGAAACAAGAAAAGAAAATAATTAATTATGAAAATAAATTAATAAAAAGAGTAAAAAACAAAATACTTATAAAAAAAATTACGTGGTAGGGCCACGTTTCAGTACATAATAAGCATTAGCTATAATTATAATAACGTTGTATTATGGTGCACGAATCACCAACCGCTCGACCGTGGAAGGGCGACGTTTTCACAGAATACCAGTGTTAAATACCATCAGGTGGACTATAGGTTCGTTTGTCACCCTCAATTCTATAAAAAATACTTCAAACCTTATTATCTCTATTCGGGATTTTTTAATTTTTAGGCCAATACTTTTGGGGATGCGGTATTATAGCAATCTTAAAACATTATTTCAGAAAATTATAAATAAAATTAAACAAAGTAACAGATTATATTTTGTAAAAGAAAATATTTTGAAAGCATGTAAAGTCCGCCAAAAGACATTTCGGCAGCGCGGTGGATCCTTCCTTGCCCTAAAACTCTCAGAAATGAGAGGATGCCTATACCAAGGAGTGGCACTAAAGGACATTTTTATTTTTGAAATGGTACTTCAAAGAGCTTTTGTATGGCATCCCACACTTTTATCTTTCGAACTCTCTTTAAAAAATAATACAACTCTGAGGTCTTTATTGCAGTAACAATATTACTCGTATATTATATATACAATACGAGAGTTTACTGGTAAAACCAGTTATCTGTCAATTTTGCCAAATTGAGAAAACGGCTTCCAAAAGTTTGAAAATTGATAACTCAATACAGTCACATCGTGCAACGTTGATAACAACGTTTAATGATAAGTTTATTAAGGAAGAGCTATTTGAAAGAAAAAAAAGCCGTTTTAATAGTAAGTTTTGCAGAAAATTTAAAAAATTGCGAAAGATCGAGCAGTTAACTGGTTTTACCTGACCATCTTAAAATTCTGCTTTTCTCGTGTTCAAAGGTGTTTTTGACTATTCCCTTACACTACACAATCTGTGAAACATGTTTATATAATTATCAACTATTATTTACTTACAAAATGTAGTACGTTGCACATAATATTCAAATAAATAAAAACGTAACTGGTTTTACTTGAAAGTTTTATAAATTATGCACAAACTGTAATCAGACTAAAACTAAGTACAATGTTTTACCAGTTTTATTAAAATGCATTTTAACAACACATACAATATATTTACAGTTTCGAAATCTGAATCTGAGTCTATATCTATCTAACTATCTACCCATGCATGTGAGATACATGCATGACTCAGGAAAGATTCCTTTTTGATAAAGCTTTACAAGATCTCTCTTTTTACCACAGTAATAGAAAGCAAAGAAGAATACAATTTACGCAATTCTTTTGAATAATTTGGTTAATTAATAGTTTTGGTTTTGCTAGTAAACTTTGATCGACCCTTTTCTTCAAACGCGTAGCCTCTTATATCATCATTTTTATCATCATCATTAAAGCCCAAGGAATGCCACAAAACACGATCCTGGGCCAAATGCATCCGTCGGCTTTCTGTATCTCATACCTGGTCGTCACGCCATCTAGTGGTGAACCAACCTAAACTTCGATTCCCGGTACTAGACTGCCACTCGAAATCCTTTTTTCCCCATTGGTTGTCGGTGGCTGCTATATGATTGTGGCTATGTGGCTGGCCAATTGCCATTTGAGCTTTACCGTTGAATTTCGTCGGTTATGGTTATAATACTGCGGATATCCTCATCACGAAGTCTATCACCCAGAGAAACTCCGAGCATAGCCTTCATCATAGCAGGCTGATCCACCTTAAACTTCCTCATGGGGCCAGTAATGAAAGACCACGTCTAAGATGTATGTTGTAACTAATATAGTGATTATAAATACAACATAGCAACATAGAGGCAACACGCACTGGTTGTCGTTTTCCACGTTTCCAAGTTTTGAGGTTTACGTTATCTCCTGAACGCTGCCCAGCCGAGTTGAATCTGTCGATTGACCTCTCGGTCGAAGTTTGACTTACCTAGTCAGACAATTTGTCCTTTTTTTTTGCGGGGGGAAATCCTCATGGACTACCTCCGCCTGATAATTACTATATCATCGGCAAATCAAAGAGGGTTTGCCATTGATGTTGATATCGTATCATATTTAGTTCAGTAGCTTGAAAACGTCTTCCAATGCAACGGTGAAGAGTTTTGGGGATATATCGTCACATCACCCTGTCTAACACCTCTTTGCAGTTGTATAGGTTTCGTACTCTGGTTCAGTACTCACATCGCAATCGTAGAGATCTACGATGAAAATGAAATTTCTATACAGTAGATACTGTATAGAAATTTCAGTATCGATATACCCACAATCGACTTAGCATCGCTGAAGGGACTGTAGCACCGCCCAAATTTCTACGGAATCAAGGCGTAAGACAAAGTGGCAGATTGTACTCTTAGGTCTTCTGTACAATTTGCCGAAGGATATGTATGTGGTCTAAGATACTATGTCTTTTCGAAAACCGGCTTGTTCGATAGGCTGGAAGTTATCAATTCCGCGTGCGAGATAATTTGTAATGTCTCTAGAATACAGCACGTAGAAGCGGCTGAGAAGAATAATTGGTTTTTAGTACTTCAATAGAGCGTTGTTGCCCTTTTCTGCATTTCAGCTTTACTCCTATGGGATAGCCAGAAGTGCGGTGGTCTCTAAGTAAGTAGTGCCACCATGGAGGATGGAATTTAAAAGCTTTTGAAGGACTTCAAGTACCGGTTTTTCACCCACATTTATAAGCTCCGCTGTAATTCTATCCCCACCCGGGGTCTTGCCGTTTTTAATGTGCTGAACAGTCATTCTAATCTTGCTTAGACTGACGCCCCGGATATCATCGGAATAGATTAAGACGATATCTATTTAAAGATAGTTCTTGAATCGTAACTCACTTACGTGTTCGTCCGACGATGGTGTGTACAGCTGTCCTTAGACCCTCTCAATCTCACTTAAAATCTCAGGTGCCTCTCACCATTCGGCGTTCTCTACCAGTTTTCTCTCTTGGTTACTAAGACATCGGGGAACTGTTGGCGTTTGGTTATGAAGTTAATTTCATTTTTCGTCGAAGAGTTGGGCCTAGACCAGGTCCACTTTCTGTGGGTATGCTCCTGGAAGAAAGAGTTCATCATAAAGAGTTCCTCCTTCTCTATTAAATGATTTTAAGCAAACTGCTATATCTCAATCTCTTCAATTTGCTCTATCTTATCAATTGAGACAACTGACCTAATTATTCCTGTGATATATTATGTTCTTTCTTTATTGTTATTGGAACGAAGTTCTTTATCGGACGGTACGGATTTGGGCTAGTGGGGCTACGGATGGGGGCTAGTGGGGCTAGGCGACAAAAAGTGTAAGATTTTAACGTCACGACCCTTCTGACGTAGTGTAGATGGCCTTGGCGGCTATAAGAAAGCGAGATGGAATCTCCTCGCACTTTTTCTTATCTTGCCATGAAAGAAATATTATTTTATTTTAAATGACGTTTCATTTTAATAGACGCTAGTAATTCATTTATTTGTATTTGTTAATCAATAATATAATACGTTTATCAATAATAATATACTACGAAAGGAACTTCGTTCCAACCGAGTGTTCCACGACACTCACGCATGTTTTATTATTTAATTTTAGTATTTATATTCTTATAGGCGCACTAATTAACAACATTTTGTTGATTTTTTTGATGTAATAGGTCTCATGTAAAATCAGTTATAAGCGCTTATCTAAAGGGAAACAAGCAAGCTTAACGACTAGGAGCACTTATTCGGTTTTTGCTGCTAAAGAGTGGTAAATAACATTTTGTGATCGGTTTCTAGTAAAAACAATTATAACTCTTTCATCAAGTAAGCATTTTGGAACTTATGTTTACAGTAACATGAGCTATGGAATTGTAACATGTTTTCATAGTAAGATATAAAATAACTCGAACCAATAAAGGCTTAAAACGGTTTTACGTGGACATTTTTTAAGCTTACCATGTTGATACACGGTATTACCACGAAATATCTCCGTTTATAATGGTCATGTCAAATAGTCGGTTTTACCAGAAAATTGAGAAAAAAATTCTGAGTCGAAGTGTATATTTAACTCATTTTCACAAAAAAATGCAGATAACTTTACCAGTAAACCCTCGATTATCATAATGGAGTAACTTTACCAGTAAACCCTCGATTATCATAATGGAGTGTAAAACAGGGTGCAGTAATGCAGTTATATCCTCGAAACTCTTCACCGCTGCATTGGAAAACGTTTTCAAGCTAATCGACTGGAAAGAATATAGCATCAATATCAATGGCGAGTACATCACTGACCTTCGATTTGCCGACGATATAATCAAAATGGTAGAATCGCTGGAGGACGTAACGTTTTTTTCCTAGGATAAATTATTGTGAAATAGATAAGTTCAACTTCGACTGAGAGGTCAACCGGCGTCCAATTCGGCTGATTAGCGTTCGGGAGATTACGACACATCTTCTCGTCTCTTGTTCCTCAAAGCTTTGAAACAAGATGGACTATAATATCAATACATTTTGCAAAGAATAAAACTTAGAAATGAGGATATCTGCAGTAGAACCAGAGTAACCCGTCATAGCCCAATGGATCAGTAAGCTGAAGTGGCAATGCCAATTTCCGTATAGTTTGGCGAACCGACAACCGATGGAGAAGATAGATTTTCGATTGGCAACCTCGTACTGGCAAACGGAGTGTAAGACTTTACGGTATCATCAATTACCTTCCACGAGATTTAAAAGATGCTCCCTCAATAAATACATTTAAACGTAAGGTTGAGGCACATTATTTAAAATTACTTGATTAATGTTTTTGGTTTATATAATATTATAATTTCTTATACTAGATTGTATGTATTTTATTGGTATAGTATGTATTTTTATTTATATGTATATATACATTTGTATATATGTATGTATATGTGTATATATGTGTATAAGTGTATATATGTATAAAGTAACATATTTATATTATATTATATTTTTGAATGATATATGAAAATAAGTTACTTTTTTCTGTTGCGGCTCTACCCATAGCTCTCACCACACTACCAAAGGTTAGCTGGCAGAGAATGCCTTTTCGGCATTAAGTTCGCCTTTGTACCAAATGTTTGTTTGTTTGAGTGCAATAAAGAATTTCCTATCTATCTATCTACGACGCCTTCATATGGAGTGACGGCATGATAATACATGCAGGAAGTCGATGATGTAGTAGCTTAGGACCGTGCTTTGTGTCATTATTTGGAAAGGCCTATGATAAACAGTGGACTTGTAAGGATTTGTAATGATATTATCGGTGATGATAATATTATACCTAACTATGCCAAATTTCAATAAAATAATCCTGACAGACAGACATCAATCTGAAGTTTGGCAAATTTTCGCACGGACCCTATTAATGATGTTGGTAAACCGAAGTGGCTATGCGAGCGAAACCGCGGGAAAAGTTAGTTAAATATAAGTAAATAAGCTAGTTATATAATATGATCTGTCCATGTGACTGTGATGATTTGTGATGATTGAAATTTTATTTTTATTTTTTCAGACGTGCAGGTTTACTCACGATGTTTTCCCCACCGTCAAACACTTGATTAAACAACACTTAAAATTGCATTTGACATTTTCATTGGTTTTGGCATGGATCGCACCTGGGTTGTCGCGTACTATGAAATTTACTCCGAGCGCCCAGCCCTAAGCTAGAAGGCCTTTTCAATAAGCAAACATTACTACTTTATTGAGATTTGTATTGAACTCACTACTACTGCTCACTACGCTGGACAAACAGGTTGATAAATGCTATTTCTTTTTCTCAATAATTATAATATGTAGTTTAATATGTTAATTATTATATGACATAGCTTCAAAACCGCTCAAGTATCGTAAATGCAAGGTTATATTACATCGTCATGTGTACAATGTATCGATAGGCCAGATTTAATCAAGGTCAAGTTTGCCAACATGCCTGCTCCACTTTATGTGACTGACGTAGGTTCAAATATTGCTAATAAACAAATAATTAGTGCAATTAAAGAGTAAGTAGTACTACTAAAACAACAGTAACTTTTTTTACTTGGTAGGACTAAGCTGCAGCTATATTATAGTTGTAGCACGAATGGGTCGGCTCGACCGGGGTGGGACCACGCTCTCACAGAATACCAGCGTAAAATAGCAGCTTAATGCTGCCGTTTCGTATGGCGAGTGCAGAGAACCGGAGACCCTTTTTACTGGAAACGAGGCATTCTATCGTAGTCTTCAGGATGATAACGCATCTGGATTTTGATTCTTAATCGAGCATAAATGTAGATGTCTATGGGCCACAGCATCCACTTACCATCAGATTCACCGTGTGCTCGTTTGTCACCCTTATTTTATAATAAAAAAACTACAGCGTCCTTTTTATCCATTTATTCACTACTAGCCGTACTGGCTTCGCTCGCGTGGGCTTTAATTTATGAACATCATTAACACTACTCCGTGCCAAAATTAGCTAAATTGGATCATTTGTAGAGTCACCTCGGTGTTTGTGTCTCTATGCCTGTTTGTCACAGGATGTTTTTTGAATTCTTAGAGACTATTGGACGTAGATGATTGAAATTTGGCACATATACATATAATGTGATACAGGAACACGTGGTTAGGAGGCGTCCATTAATTACGTGAGGTGTTTAGGGGGGAGGGGGGAGGGGTCGAAGGAGGGTCTCGGCAAATATCACGCAATTTTTTCCGCAATATACAGTGTAAAATTTCGAGAAAATTCGGTTAAAACGAAGTATAAAATGGCTAAATCCTATACAATAATATTTATCGCGGTTACGCGAACTCTACAAACTATATAAAAATAATTAAGCAAATTATGTTTTTTTTTTAATAAACTCAACGCAATCAAGCACAGATTAACGTATTTACACAAAAAATACGCATTTTGAAAAATCTCACGTGAGATGTAAGGGGTCGAGCCATACCTCACGACATATCACCAGGGGGAAGGGGAGGGTAGAAAAATTAATATCATACGTCTAGCAACACCTACCACTTTATTATATCGGGCTTGTCTTCCGATGTATCTTTATGGGTAAATTGTCATGGTATCAGAAATGTGTTATTTAAATTTTTCATAATGAAAGTTAATATATTTTCAGTTTTGACAAAATAATGTTGAATTTCATGTCCTTCTATTAATATTTGATTCATATTATTGGCCCATTGAATATTGATTGATACGATGATATAGATCGACGGTTCCGTGGCGCAGTCTTTTAGCAATGAGTTGCAGCGCTGGGGGCCGCGTGTTCGAATCCCGCATGGTACTTGTTGTATTTGCATGACCTACAAATAATTGTTCCGGGTCTGGATGTTTGTCCTTGTGCTATTGTATGTTTATTGTATGTAAGATGTTTGTAAACTGAATGTTTGTGACCTGAACGGAGCTGGGATCCTATTTTTTTTTTTTGTATCCCGCTTACACAGCAATCTGTCGTGGACATTTAGCTGTTTCGTTGTCTGAGCCATGTCTGACTATTTTGTTTCTTTGAGCAAGGCTAGTTGTCCATTGACCACTCTCACTATTCTTTGGTGAATCGTTCCATGAGATTTGGAACGCTATTTCTTCTCAGTCTTGTGTAAATGGTACTACCAAAACTCGTTAATTTAGTAGCCTGAGCATTAACTTGAAGTTAATTTTTGTTGGTGGTTCAAACTTCGGGCAGTGATTTCTTGTTTCACGGTGTTGAGCCTCAAGTCGGCAGAATATATTTATTGTGAATGCATTTTGGAATTTTGAACATAGATCTAATAGCTTTAGTCTGAAACAGAGTTCTATTCCGTATGTCCATATTGGCTTCAAAATAGTTTTGTAAACTGCTATTTTGCTTTCGTTTGTTAGCTGAGACTTTTTGCCAATCAGCCGATACATAGATCGAAGTTTTGCGTCCAGGGCTTTTCTTTTGCGCCAAATATGTTTTAGCCCGGTCAGCCTCCTATCCAGATGTATGCCTAGGTATTTCGCGGCACTATCGTGTGGGATTTGTTCTCCGTTCAGTGTGATTGGTGGACAGTCGCCTTTTCTTAGAGTGATGGTGACGTGAACTGATTTCCTTTGATTAGCCTTTATTCTCCATATCTTCAGCCATTTTTCTATCTCAGCAATATATTTTTGGAGGTTTTCTGATGCGATTGCTGGGTTGGCGTTTACTGACATTATTGCAGTATCATCAGCGTACTTGGCAATAATGGTTTTATCATCAACGGGGACGTCGGCAGTGAAGATAAGATACAGTACGGGACCTAAAATGCTCCCCTGAGGTACCCCTGATCTGATTTCGAACAAATCAGATCAGTTCGAAATCAGATACTATAATTAATAAAATTAAATCTAAACCCAAACATACCACTGCAAGACTTCAATATTCTGTAAGCTCATTCTGCGTAGATCGGACGAAAAATTAATATTCAAAAAGTGAAGGTATCCGGGCTGACTATGACTTCGGGATGTCAAACACCTCAGTCCCGTGACCATGGGCCGAAATGTCGGGAATTAAAAAGTTAAAATTAAACGCGATAAAATCCGTAAAATTAATTTCATTTAATGTGTAGTGTTCGCGTAAATATATGATTTCATTTAAGAAAAACATACCATGAAATAGAATCTGATATTTTTTACGTTGGAGTAGAATTCAAAATTTCATTTTATAGGATAAGAGCGACAAACGAGCACATAGTCCACCTGATGGTAAGTGGTTGCTGCGGCCCACAGACATCTACATCTATCCTCGATTACGAACCAAAATGCAGATGCGTTGTCACCCGTGAGGACTAAGATGGAATGCCTCGTTTCCAGTAAAAAGGGTCTCCGGTTCTCTACACTCACCATACGAAACACAGTAGCGTAAAGCTGCTATTTTACGTTGGTATTCTGTAAGTAGTTCACGGTGGACGTGAGAAGAAGTAAGAATGGGAGCAAGAATAAGTATTCAATAGCATTCTTTTATTTTTTTAGTTACTTATTTTTTTATTTAGAAATAAGTAGATGGCGCTATTAGTAGATTAAAACTACGAAAGCAAAAACTGTATTTCAGCCTGTGGGTGTCGTAAGCGGCGACCGAGGAAAATGAAACAGGCTTAGAGTATAAATAAGCACTATAAATACTCTAAGGAAACAGGAGGTTAGCAGCAGTATTCTCCTGATAACATCTCAAAAATAAAAATGGAACTTTATGACACTTAAATTAATTAGAACATGTTCTTAATATGTAATGTATTTAGAGCATTTGTTCTAGTAAACGATATGTCATGGAATATTTTTACAGGAGAGGGTGCGAACGAGCTATTTGCTTTCTAACTAAAGTAATTTTTATTGAAATATGGCCCTTAGATGTCTATCTACTACTACTACATCTATCTACTATCTACATCTATCCTCGATTAATAATCGAAACGCAGGTGTGTTATCACCCCTGAGGTAGTCCTCAGGTAGTTATCACCCAACAAGATGGAATGCCTCGTTGCCACTTAAAAAGGTCGTCGATTCTCTACAGTCACCATACGAAACGCAGCATTAAGCTCCTATTCATTGAGACCGTGGTCCTTCCCCGGTGGAGCCGTTTTATTATTTATATTTAAATTTGGATCACTAGTTTTCTTGCAGATCGGAGCATCAAGGTCGTAGTAGTAGGCATGCTCCGATTACAAGCCCATTAACGCTGGTGTTCCACAAGGCTGCGTGCTATCACCAACGCTGTTTCTTCTGCATATCAATGATATGTTGCAAACCGGTAACATTCATTACTATGCGGACGACAACACTGGTGATGCTTTATACACCGGCCGTGCCAATATTTCTCGGGAAAACGTCACTGAGTACCGGAAAAAACTTGTGTAGAAGTCGAGACTTTGTTGAACAAAGTCTCAGACTGGGGGCGACTAAATCTAGTCCAGTTCAATCCCCAGAAGACACAAGTTTGCGCGTTTACCGCTAAAAAGAACCCCTTTGTCGTATCTCCTCAGTTTCAAGACACTACCCTTGTTGCCTCAGCCATTATCGGAATCCTCGGTGTCGACATATCGAGTGATGTGCAGTTTCGTGGTCACTTGGAAGAGAAGGCCAAATTGGCCTCTAAAAAGCTTGGCGTGCTCAGCAGAGCGGGACAGTATTTCATGCCGGCACACCGCTTGCAACTTTACGAAGCGCAAGTTCGGCCCCACATGGAATACTGTTCCCATCTCTGGGCAGATGCTCCCCAGTGCCAGCTCCTTCCACTTGACCGCATCCAGCGCAGAGCGGCTCGAATCGTCGACGACCGAGTTCTTTCCGATTGGCTGGACTCACTGGCACTACGTAGAGATGTTGCATCTCTTTGCGTATTTTATCGCATGTACCACGGGGAGTGCTCTGAGGAATTGTTCGGACTAATTCCAGCCGCTCAATTTCACCATCGCACATCGCGACAGAACTCGAGATACCATCCATACCATCTGGATGATTGGCGGTCCACCACTGTGCGATTTAGAAGAAGTTTTCTTCCTCGCACAACTTCCTTGTGGAATCGATTACCACCAGCGATTTTTCCGGACCGATACGACTTAGGGATCTTCAAGAAAAGAGCCTACTCCTTCTTAAAAGGCCGACAACGCATCTGCAATTCCCCTGGTGTTGAGGTTGTTCATGGGCGGCGGTAGTCACTTACCATCAGGTGAGCCGCATGCTCGTTTGCCCCCTCTCCTATAAAAAAAAAATATTATCATTAGGTGCGTTCGATAGTGATCGTGTAACTTTTGAACCGCTTGACCTTTTGAAGTTTTAGTCACTAAAATCTGTTTTGTTTGAGACGAAGGTTCATAGCTATGCTATCATTCGATAGCTGGCGCTTTTTTTATAGAAAAAGGGGCAAACGAGCATGTGGCTCACTGAGGGTAAATGGTATATTATGGCGCTGTTGTCAAATTACCAACAAATTCTATATTGGAGCAAAATGACTTGTATTCATTTTATAATTTTATTCAATTTGCAAAAAAAAAGCAAACGACAGTATTGTTAACAAATAAGATCTTTTTTGATGTTTTGGTTCTTAATAAAAGAGATCAGATTTGCTTGATAACTATTAGGAAGGTTTATTTATTATTGACTATTGACACTGATGTACTGGCTACTTACGTTACCTGCAAATTTTGAAAATAGAACGCTTCATAAGTTTTCTTTTATTTAAGGCGTCTTTATAAGGGCCCCGAGTTCCCGGCGCCCATTTAATGGGGCAGGGGTGCGAAGAATCTCCGGGAGGAAAACCGGCGAAGAGGTTCGCCACCCGTCACGTTCTGTCTCCCGGAGGGGCGAAGAGTGGATTGCGGAGGCCCGTCTGGCTACGCTGAATGTATGTGGAGCAATGAATGATAAGATGGATGAAGTATGCGAAATGATGAATGATAGAGGAATAGATGTGTTATGTGTAAATGAGACGAAACGAAAGGGAAAGGATGCACACGGCATGTATACCGCTTACTGGTGTAGACGAGACCGAGCGGGCATGCCAGGGAGTCGGTGTCATCCTTTCAGAAAGAATGGGTCAATGTGTGAAAGAGTACGAATGTGTAAGCCCAAGGTTGCTATGGATACGAATGAAAGTGGGCTTAAAGAAGTTGTTTGTGCTAGGGGTGTACGCCCCAGATATGTCTAAGCCCACTTATATCCGAGAGCAGTTTTGGGACATGGTAAGAATGGTGTTGATGAAATGTAAGGTAAATGAAAATATTATTATGTTAGGAGATTTTAATGGAAGGGTTGGGGTGAAGAGGTCTGGTTATGAAAGGATATTAGGAACGTTTGGCGATGAAAGTATAAATGAGAATGGTGAAGACCTCCTCACCGTATGTGTGGAAAAGAATCTTTTTGTGACGAACACTTTCTTTCGCCATAAGAGGATTCACATGTATACATGGGAAAGAGGTGATGATAGAAGCATGATAGATTTCATAATAGTGGATGAAAGAATGAGGAGCGCAGTGGTAGATACAAGGGTTTACCGGGGGTCCAACGTAGGGACGGATCATTACTTGGTCTTATGCCGAATTAATGGTCTATTCAGGCGTTGGCGGCATCAGACATCTGTGTCTACCACTGCGTTACAGCGTATAAGAATAGAGAGGTTACAAGATGAAGGTGTGAAAGAGAAGTTCAAATGTAGACTGAGAGAAAATATAAGTGGTATGGATGAATTGTGTATGAATGATTTAGGCTTGGAGACTGTGTGGTATAATGTCAAGAAAGGTTTGGTGGATGCAGCCACCGAAGTATGTGGTGTAACTAAGAGAACGAAAGAAAGGAAAAATAATACGTTGTGGTGGGATGATGAGGTACGAATGGAAGTTGAAGCAAAGAAGAGAGCATGGCTAGATTTACTACCAACCAAAGCTGGTAATTCTAGCGGTATGATTGATGAGATTGAAAGAAAAAAGGCAGACTTTAGACGTATAAATAAGACAGTAAAAGAAGTTGTTGAAAGGAAAAAGCAAGAAAGAACGGATAAGAATGATAGAAGGATATCTGATAACTTCCAAGCAAATATTAAAATGTTCTGGAAACTCGTAAGAACTGCCAGGGGAAATTCAATACAGCCTAGAATGAATGCTATACGAGACGAGAATGGCTGTATGCTGAATGATGAAGTCTCTAATTTAAAGAGATGGAAGGAATACTTTGAAAGCGTGTTTATGAGTGAAGAGTCGTCTGAATTAAGTGAAATAGAAGTTCCGTAAGAAGTGGAGAGAGGTAGGGAGATAAGTGTAGATGAAATAATGAAAGCAATGAAAAGCATGAAAGCAGGTAAGGCAGCCGGATATGATAGAGTATCACTCGAAATGCTAAGGGCTGGAGAGGGAGTGGTGGCAGGCCTGCTGTACACCTTGTTTAATTTATGTTGGGAACTGAAGCGGGTACCGGAAGACTGGTGCAAAGCCGTGATAGTCCCAATATATAAGGGAAAAGGGTCACAGCGGGACTGTAAAAACTACCGTGGCATTAGCTTGCTTAGCATTGTGGGTAAACTGTATGCTAAGGTGTTAATTGAAAGAGTTATGGAAGAAACTGATGGAAAAATTTGGGATGTGCAAGCTGGATTTAGAAAGGGGATGGGGTGTACGGACCAAGTCTTTTCCATGCGCATGATTGCGGAGAAGTTTTTGGCTAAAAACCAGAAAGTTTTTTGTGCGTTCATGGACTTGGAAAAGGCTTATGACAGAGTGGACAGGAATGTGTTATGGCAAACACTGAACTCATTTGGGTTGAGCGCTGGTTTGATACAGGCATTAAGGTCTCTTTATAGGGACTCTAGTGCTTGTGTCAGGATCAACGGGGTCTATTTGGACTGGTTTGGCATCCAAAAAGGTGTTAGACAGGGCTGTGTAGCTTCCCCGTGGCTGTTTAACCTATTTATGGACAGTTGTTTGCAAACTTTGAAAGTTGAAGAATGTGGGTTGAGAATGGGTGAGTTAACCGTCAAATGCCTTTTGTACGCCGATGATCAAGTCATATTTGCATCGTCGGCGGCCGAGTTGCAAATGATGGTTACTTTAATGAACTGGTCATTAAAAGAAAGGGGTATGAAAGTGAACGCAAGTAAGACGAAAGTGATGGTTTTTGAAAGAGAAGAAAGTAAAACGTTATGTGAAATAAGAATAGAAGGGGAGTTGATTGAGCAAGTGAATGAGTTTGTATATTTGGGATGTTTATTTAGCAGGGATGGTAGATATGATAAGGATATAGAAAGACGAGTGAACGCAGGAAATAGAGTGAATGGGGCTCTACACGCTATTATGAAGAGTCAGAATGTGTCAAAAAAGGCACGTTTGGCAATTCATAATGCTGTGTTAGTCCCTACTTTAATGTATGGTAGTGAAAGTTGCATGAGAGTAGAATAAATGCTGTAGAAATGCGGTCATTAAGGAGTATGCTAGGGCTGAATCCGAATGACAGGGTGAGAAATAGTGTGATAAGAGAAAAGTGTGGTTTGCAAGATGACGTTGTGACCAGGATTAAGAAAGGAATGCGTCGGTGGTTTGGTCATGTAGAAAGAATGAACGAGGAAAGAGTGACAAAGCAAATTTATGTTGCAGAAGTGAACTGAAGAGTCGGGAAGGGACGCCCTAGACAAAGGTTTATCGACCAAATTGGCGATATATTGAAAATGGGCCAGATTAGGAGTACCCTTAACCGACGAGCGTGTATGCGTAGATATATGGATGTAAAGGAGGCGAGAGAAGTGTGTCAGGATCGTGCCAAATGGAAGTCCGTAGTCTCTGCCTACCCCTCTGGGTGACAGGCGTGAGCGTTTATGTTTATAAGGGGGTAAGTAATTCTTCTTCATCTTCATTAGTCCTTAAAAGCCCACAGCCGGACATCGATATCTCCCATAGTAAGGAAGATTTGCATTAATCATTAAGCTTGGCAAGCGGATTGACGATCACAGTACCAGATGAGAGAATCTATGAAGCTGCTCCCCGTCGCCGGCTTGGGTACACCTAGTGTACAACTTGACCAAATCCAAAATAATTAGGCGCATGACAGGAATGCGATAATGCGATTTACGGCGCTCGCACCCCGCCTCTATTCCCGCGCTTCTCCTAGTGACCAATCACCGTTCCGGTGTTAGTAAAGAGATAATTATACCGCCATTTATCGGAAGTTATGAAGTAACTTTTATTTATGAAAGTTTAAAAAGTTACAGCCTATAAACGTCCCATTCTTGAGCACAGGCCTCCACTCATTACTGAGAATGTTTAGTCCAATGAAGTGTCCACCGCGCTCCTCCAATGCGTGAATTAGCGGACTTCACATATTTTCGAAATATTTTTTTATTTTTGTCAAATATGCTGTTTTACTCACGATGTTTTCCTTCACAGCCGTGGTAAAACAGCACTTAAAATCGCAATTAACAGTTTCGTTGGTGCCAGCGGAGATTAAACTTGAGTTGCTCATGTACGTACATTTACGACTTTAACTACATAAATCATATTAGTAATAGGCTAATGGCAATCACTTCATTCCCAGGGGTGATTAAAGTTAAAAAGTTAAAGTTTCAGCCTATATACATACGTCCCACAGTCCCACTACTGGGCACAGGCCTCCTCTCAATTCTGAGTGTTTTAGGGCAAGGAAATGCCCGCCGCGCTGCCCCAATGCGTGTTGGCTGACTTCACATGTCATCGAAATATATTTCTTTTTCTTATTTCTACATGCAGTTTCCTCACGATGTTTTACTTCACTCCCCAGCACGTGGTAAATCAGCAGTTAAAATTACAATTAACAATTTCATTGGTGCCAGCGGGGATCGAACCCGTATAATATAATATGTTGGTAGCAATCACCTCATTCCCAGGGGTTATTATAATAAATAATAATAAGGATTTTATTAAACCATGAATACATACTAATTGTCATTACGAGAATTATAAATTAATATTGAATTTAACATTTTTCATAAATTAAATTGGTTGGAAACTCTAAAGTAGAGAAAATATATTTAAAGTTCATGGCCCCTTTCGGTATAGGCCTCCTCTAAGTGCCTCCATTTGTTCTTATTATTTGCCACGTTCGTCCAGTTCCTCCCCGCTGTGTTTTATGTCGTTGCTCCATCGATTTCTAGGTCTGCCTTTGGATCTTCTTTCTTCTGGACCTTTCCAGAGTGTGGTTTGTTTTGTCCATCTGTCGCCGGGGTTATTATCGTACATAAATTCAATATTACAGTAACTATTTTTTTTTAAATTATTTTTTTAATAAGGTAAAGGATGCTGCTGATAGCAAATCGATTGTGTGTGTGTCTCATAAAACCATTTATTATAGCCCTGAAGAAATAAATGCTTGAAGAAATAGTCTTGAAAATATTATATAAGTACCTACGTGGAAAAATTATTGATCAATGGCAATAGTGTGTAAAAAAATTGTATCGATTTACCGGAATTTTACATATTATTTTTACCGTGATTTTTAAATTACTAGACACAAATTAATATTCTGGCTTTACGTGGTAGAGCTACGCTGCAGCTATATTGTGGTTGTAGCACGAATGGGTCGGCTCAACCGGGGTAGGACCACGCTCTCACAGAATACCAGGGTAAAATATCAGCTTAATGCTGCAGTGTTTCGTTCGGTAAGTGTAGAGACCCGGAGACCCTTTTTACTGGAAACGAGGCATTCCATCTCAGTCCTCAGAGGTGACAAGGCATCTGAATTTGGTTTCTTAATTGATGATAAATGTAGATGTCTATGGGCTACAGCATCCATTAACCATCATGTGGATTGTGTGCTCGTTTGTCACCCTTATTCTATATAAAAAAAGAACAACTTGCCGAAGAGGCTATATGTGGTCTATGGTACTAAAGCCATTAAGTGATGTCTCAGTGATCATAAAGTAGAAGGTTAAAACGAATGTTAAGAGGCACACTGAGTTTTAACGTTTAATTAAAGAGGTCACGTCCAATGAAATAAGCGATTCGTCATCCTCGTGTCCTTCGTCATCCAAAGCGTCGATAACTTTCGTCTGGAATTACAAAAACGTTTTTTGTGTCGAGAAGATAAATTATAAACTCGGAAAAACTGCCATGCTGGCTTTCTTAACCACATGCCTGTTAAACAGTCTGCAACAGTTATGATAGCGTATTATCTGAACAAACAGATCCCCAAATTCATGTGACGAAACCTTTCAACACAACTCGTATTAAAAAAGTGATTGAAGGGCACCATGCTCAAAAGTCTATGCCAGAGATCCGTCTGTCGAAAAGAACGAACAATCTAAGTTGTAGAGCACCAATTGTGGTAGCGTCATTTTCGGGCGACCTGAGGTTTTAGGTGAAATCGAGATCATGTATGGACACATAATCATTGGAGTCACACGCAAATGTGAGTAACCTAGGAGCAAGTCACAACCGACACTATTACCTATTACAGTGATATCTCGGAGGTCAATCTGAGCAAACATTGAAAGGCTCTCCAGCACCTAAATAACGGCAACGGCTAGGTGAGGATGGAATTGAAAGCGGGTGAAAAACCGGTACTTTTTCACCGACTGTTAATCTTCAACAGAAGCTGTTCATGACGTCCTCCATGCTCCATGGTGGCGATGGGCGACAACGCACTACATACATACATACCTTTCGGCAAATTGTACAGAAGATTGAAGAGTGCAAACAGCCACTTTGTCTTGTGTATGTTAACTATGAGCAAGCCGTTGATTTTGTCGAAATTTGGGCGGACCCTTCAGCGGCGTCAGATTGAGTGTCGGTATGACGAAGTGCTGAAGTGCTTGGTACAATAAGGATACAATGGCTATCCGAAAACAGGACCAAATTATGGAACCTTGATAGGTGATACTGCAGAGAGGTGTACGACAGGGTGAAGTTATATCCCTAAAACTCTCCACCGGTTACTCCAACGGAAAACGTTTTGGACCTGGAAATGATACGGTATAACATAAATAACGAGCACATCATACAACTTCGTCTTGCCGACGATATTGTCATTATGGCAGAATCGCTGGAAGACCTTATTAGAGTAGACTGGGGACAGTTAAAACAATTTAACTTAACTGTCTGTAGTGGACTTAATTTTATTATTAGATGTAGAAATGTTTACATTATTTGAAGGAAAGTGATCTGGTTTCTAAATATATTTGGTAGGTAAGCTGCAATAGCATTATAGAGAGTAAGGGGAAATATGTTTCAATCAACTTCACCTCAGGGTCAATTGAAACAGCACGTGGGGTCCATTGAAACACTTTATCATCTTCGGCACAATTTAAGAAATATTTTCATCAGCTTTAATTATTTTCAACACTACAATAGTATGCGACTGGATCATCAAAAGTTAGTATAAGCATAACATAAAAAATGCGCAATTTATTTAATATCTGAACATCTTCTTTGATGCAATAATCAATGTGGTTTTATTTTGGTGGTATTTAAGTATTATTTTATTTTATTTTATTCTTTATTGCACTAAAATTTTGCACAAAAGGCAAGATTAATGCTAAAAAATGAGGTGCAAAGGGGTAATTACGAAAATGGGTATATTCCGATTTATGTTAATTTCTAACAAACGCAGCGACTTAAAATTAGCAACATAATACTTGACACCATCTTAATCACCTATCGTCCTTCCAGTACAGTACACGTTAGTCGCTAAAACTGGCCAGCCATGAATAATGTCAAGTTTTATATCTATTTTTCTGAGAACTCTATATAAAAACTCGCTGTATTGTCTTTAAAAGGTGCAAATTTATTTACGTGGGAAGAGTTATCCGTATTGCCTGACGTACTTGATATTTCAAACGATATTGACCAAGTTACTTTACATGCCGATTACTTTTGTCTTCGAGAAACACTTGAACATCTTCCAAAAGACAATGTACAAAATAAAATGACAAAATTTGGGCATTTTTTTTAAATGCAACCAAAACGAACTAAAAATTGAAAAATAATATATCCTTTGTGTTGCCGATTCCTGTAAGCAATGCTTACTGTAAAAGGGTGTTTAGTTTGCTATATAATTTATATACCAAAGAGAGAAATCGTTAGTAATTGAAATGAACTTATTTCAAGTAAATTGTTTGATTGAATAAAACTATTTTTACGGATTTTATCGCGTTTAATTTTCTATTTTATTTCCCGACATTTCGGGTGCTTTACAGCACCCATGGTCACGGGGGGGACTGAGGTGTTTGACGTCCCAATGTCATAGTTAGCCCGGCTATGTTCAGTTTTTTGAATATTAATTTTTGGTCCGATCTACGCAGAATGAGCTTACTGTATCTTGAAGTCTTGCAGTGGTATGCTTGGGTTTGGATTTAATTTTGTTAATTATAGGATCCCAAGCAGATGGCAGCACCTAGTACCTGGTGCTAGATTTTTCATCATATTTCAATACTTTTATTTTTATTGCCTCAATTGCATTCATTAGGCGTTTTTTGGATTCTGTAATAGGACACTTCACTTCTACTAGCATGTCATCACCAATTAGCCCGTCAGGCGTAGCTCCAATAAAAGGATAGGTTTTATCAATGAATAATCCACAAGCCTCTATGATAAGGTTCTTTTGCTGCTGTATCTGCTGTAGGGCCTGCTCAATACCATGGGCAATTGACACCACATGAGATAGATTTTTCATCTACAAATTCAATTTTTTTTTATGTGGTGGAGAATATGGTGGGCGCTGCATCAACTGAAACCAAGCATTTTGCATGGCAGCGCCTGCAACATCAGATCGATGGGCAGGGGCGATATCATGATGAAAAAGCACTCCAGCACGCAATTTTCCTCGACGTTTATTCTTTAGTTCTTCGCATAGTTTTCTGATTAATGATGATTAATAATCTCCAGATATTGTCTCTCTTTCACTTGTGTATAGACGATCATTATTATACCGTCCGCATCCCAGAAGACAGAGGCTAACTATGGCTGGCGGGGAAGATGGTATTTTCTACACCTTGCTTTGGTTTTTCGTCTCCAGGTCAAACTGGTGTACCCACGTTTCCCACGGTCACGAAGAAAGGTCGGGGCAAATATTTATAGGTGTGCTCGAGCTAACATTCTTATTCTTGTTTTTTTCCGCTGGCGGTGTGGCGGTGTGTTCTCTTTACAGATGGAATTTTTTTACAATTAAAGAGCTGTATATCGAGCAACTTACAGAATGCTCACAACTCCAAAGAAGACTTTATGGAAAAGTTCAAAGTCAAGTGGGATTGTCCTACCAAAGGGTCAAAAATTCTTCATTTTCTACCGACTTCAAAAAGGAGACGGTACTCAATTCGACTGTATGTTTTTTTTATGTGTGTTACTTCATAACTTTTTTCTGGGTGAACCGATTTCGATGATTCTTTTTTTATTTGAAAGCTGGTACTTCTCATGTGGTCCCATATAAATTTGATCAAGGTATGACAAGTAGTTTTTGATGATTTTGATTCTTAATAATTTATATTGAAGTCGGTTGAACAAAATTTTTAATTATTTATTTATTGTAAAGAAGAATTAAAATCTTCGGCCTAAGTTTATCAAGAGCCTACCTTGGATACTGTAAGTCACTCAGTGATCCACTTTTCAATAATCCACCAAGACCTCTCAACAAGGCACGAATAACTTAAACTTAGCTCAAAAACAATGTTACGGAGAACTGAAGAAAGAGGAGAGTTGGAGACTGGCTCACGTCCAGTTCAGTTCTTAACCCGTTGAATTACATATTTCGGTCAGTACTAGAGAACATGTACTGCTTAAAACGTCTCTTCAACATTGAGTGCCTTTATAAATCTTTAGAGCTAGCAGTGGTTGGGTTCCTCATGGAGATAGTGCGTAAATCAATAGATTCGAGGCCAAAGAAATACAAGGCCTGTAATCAAAGCCAAGGGCGGCCGCTTTGAATAAAATTGGTTTTCATTAATCGCTTATACTTAGATATATATGTACACAGTATAAGTTTTATATATATTATATAGTATTATATGTATATTATTATTACCACAAACATTAGATTTAAATGCAGATGCAGGTACGAGTATGGAAGTGATTATTACTCCGTTTCTAAAAAAAGGAATGCATTTAATGACTGACAATGCAGAACGTAATTAACTAATTGAACAAGTAATTTCTTGATTAATTAGGTCTTTACCTATGAAATTACCGTTTTTTTATGAAATAAGTTAACGTAATTTTTTTCTATATCTTTTATTTCTATTAATCAAATTAATCAACCATGCAATCGATGCATCTTTGCCAACGCAGCGGCAGTTTATTGATGCCCTTCTTGAAGAAATCAGTTGGACAGGAAGCAACAAAGTATTGAATTTTTTCCCGCAATAAAGTTGTCCAAATTCTGGAAAAAGTAGAAGTCTGTAGGCGCAAGGTCTGGCGAGTACGGCGGATGACAGAGAGCTTCCAACCCCAGCTCTTGTAACTTGGAGACCGTCTGATGTGCAGTATGAGGTCCCACGTTGTCGTGCAGGAGCAGTGGGGACGAGCGATTGACCAAAGCTGGTTGGAGACGTGCGAGCTTTTCCATCATTGTGTTCAGTTCTTCACAGTACACATTTGCAGTAATGCTCATCCCGTTTGGTAAGAAGCTGTGATGAATCACACCAGCGCTAGACCACCAAACAGTGACCATCACTTTTATATAGGTAAGATTTCGTTTAGGGCATTGTTTAGGTGCTGAACCAGGATCCAACCAACTTACTGAGCGTTAGCGATTGTCCAACAGAATCCATTTTTCGACTGCTGATCATAGGGTCTTGGGTTCTTATACCGGGCCGGACCAAAATCTATTTTTGTGTGAAGAAATTCTCAGTAGCAACCCGGAGTCAAGAAGTAGGTGGCGTTTCACCCCCGTGCCTTGGAAAGTTGGAAAGCACTCATAGCCGTTGGATCTGCTGCGCCTATGTGGCGTAAACCTGTCTTCGAATGGCGGACAAAACAATTTGACAAAAAGGCTACTAAAACAGATCCGGGCCTATATTGGCAACACTTTTACCGTATTGAAATAAATCCACGTTATGAAATGGTTTTGAGACATGTGGGTTGTGCCCATTTATTCCAGACAAAGTGGATGACACAAAGTGACTAATGCCCTCGAAATCACAGCAAGCTATTTTAGATGATCACCGTTCCGTGCATATGAACTACCAAATATATAATGACTAATAACGACTGAATCAGAAATACCTGTATCAAATTTGCCTTGTATCCTTTCACTTAATAATGATTTATCAGTACCAGAGCGTATACAAGCTGCAAAGATTATTGTTGAGTATCAGAAAGAAAACTAACCCTTATGTTTTTCATCAACTAGGCAGATGAGTGATCGTGGATGTCGAAGCAAACAAAAATCTTTTAGAAAGCCCTAAAACTAAAAAACAATGAAAAAATTGGGCACAAATGGAAAGAGCAGAATTGAATTAGTCAGCCAAATATAGAAACAAACTGACAAACAAAACAAGACGAACAAAGCCAAAAACTCTGACATAATACTCTCTAAATGTTTAATCTAAAAAACCGAAATAAAGGTCTATATCTACAAAATATCGAGAAAACACGAAAGGTTTTACTAAAAAAGGCCCATCAAAAATGTATCCGAAGAAAGAAAAAACATGGTAGACCAACGAAACCGCTTTCAGATGAAGATCTAAGGAAAATATTGAAGAATATTTGTTCAAAATAAGTCTTATAACAATAAGATGGAGCTTAGAAACATCTGGGTATAAATTTTTAAGACTTCCAATAGTGCCAATGATTATACTTAATTTACAGTGCCATTCACTATGCTAAAGTGCCAATGATTTTTTATTTTATTTTATTTTTATTTTTATTTATTCACAAAATCCACAGCTTGTAACAATTTATTTACACTCAAAACTTATAAAATAGGTCTTGAAGCCAATTACGGATTTACAATATACTTATTAAGCTAAAAAAAAAACGTCACAAAGTATTCACCACCTTACTTAAAAATAGAAGTATGAAATATAAAAATATTTAAAGTTAAACAAAGCGCTCGAAATTTGTTTAAGTGCGGAAGAGTGTGTATGATTGTGTGTGTATGTGAGAGTGAGTGAATGTGTGTGTATGTGTATGTGAACGTGATACAAAGTTTAATTAAATAACGATATTTTAAAATAAATAGATAAATGTAATAAATATAAACATGATGTATGTAAATTATAGTGTATATTTATGTATCCAATTAATACCTGCTATAAAAAAATTCTTGCATTTATATTATTACTGCTATTTACTATTTAATAGATTAGTTTATAATTTGACATATTCTTACAAAGTACCTTGGCAACTTCACTATTGAATGAAGTTTTACTAGAGTGAAAGATAACAATTGAATTAAATGTTTTATTATAAATTTTGTGAAGCCTATTAACAATCGAATTTTGAGCATAGTTAGTTCTTTTAAGGGCAGTAGCAAAAAGTGTCGTATGTCTAGTTCGTATATTTGGAACACTAAAACTTAAAATTTGTAACGCTAATTCACAACAATCTATGTAGTTATTACATATGCCATCTAGAAAGGACATATCAATTAAGGTTCGTCTACTTTGAAGAGGCATGTAATTGTAGTGGAGACTAGACACGCTATCATCTAAAAAACGGCGAGAAAATCGAAAGTGTAGGTGCTTTAAAAATTTTAACTGAATATTCTCCAGCTTTTGAATATACGTCACATATTGAGGATTCCATATTATGCTAATATACTCCAGAATACTTTGATATATGCAAAGTATAGTACTCGTAAACATCCAATGTCTGAAAATGGCAAACTGACTCGTAAAACAAAACCTAAATTTTTGTATGCTTTCGCCACTATTGTATCGATATGTTCGGAAAATGTTAATTTTGAATCCATTTCTACCCCTAGGTCAAGTACACTATTCAACTCAGATAAAGTAAAATTATTTATTTTATAATTGGATTTAATTGGATTAGTTTTTCTAGTGAATGATACAAGACAACATTTCTTTAAATTAATACCAATACGATTTTCAATATAATAAGAGTTTAATCTATCTAGATCGGCTTGAAGGTTAATACAATCAGATCCCATTAATTTTCATAAAGATTTTTGTATCGTCAGCATACATTATAAATTTTGCATACTTAAAGCATCTACCCACATCATATAAGTACGTGGCATATAAAAATGGTCCCAGGATGGAACCCTGCGATACGCCAGATGGTACCTATAAAAAGTCGGAGCGTGAACTACCTACCACTACAGCTTGAGAACGATTGCGCAGATATGACTCGAACCATCTCAACAAATTACCGTGGATACCCAGTTCAGATAGTTTACGCAGAAGGATACTGTGGTCAACACGGTCAAATGCCTTCTCAAAATCCGTATATATTGCATCTACTTGTGACCCACCATCTATACTATTAGATACATAGTCTATAAAAACTCCTAGGTTAGTAGCAGTTGACCGGCCCTTTATAAATCCATGTTGTTCAGAGGGAATCAAAGTGGCAATTATTGGATATATATGAGCATGGACTACTCTTTCACATAGTTTACTAAGTACGTTCAGGATCGAAATGGGGCGGTAGTTCACAATTGTTGATTTAAGACCTTTTTTATGAATTGGTACAATATGGGCTGTTTTCCAAATGTGAAGAAAGTAGCCTTCCTGAAAACATCGATTGAAAATAAGTGAGATAGGAAGAGATGAAAAAAGAAAAAAGTTTAATTAGACTTTTAAATTTATTAAACATATCTTTTTAAACATAATGCGTTATTTTATTTATGGCTATGTAAACTAATATCCAATAAAACAATCAAAAATATAACAAATTTGTTTATTTACGAGAATTACATGCGTGCCAATCATTATACTGTTTACCCTATTTAATTATTAATTATTAAATGTTTGTAATTATCAAAATTAATACTTATATGAAAAATAAACCTGTCATTATGTACTCCGTGTCCCCGTTTTTTACTTCCCCATCAAAACATTTTATAAAATATAAATAGGTATATATTTAGTTAAGTTTTTTATTATAGGGTAAGTCCACAGTCCACCTGATGGTAAGTGGTTACTGTGGCCCATAGACATCTACATTTATCCTCGATTTCGAATAAAATGCAGATGCCTTGTCAGCCGTGAGGACTAAGATGGAAAGCCTTATTTCCAATAAAAAAGGTCTCCGGTTCTCCACACTCACCAAACGAAACACAGCAGCATTAAGCTGCTACTTTACGCTGGTATTCTGTGAGAGCGTGGTCCTTTCCCGGTCGAGCCGGCGCATTCATCCTACAACTATACTATTAATATAGCTGTAGCATGGCTCTACCACGTATAAATCTACCTATTTATATTAACAAAATGTTTAAATAGAAATTCCGGGTAAACTGTCCATAGCAATAAATATTTTTCTCCAAAGATCATAACTCGAAAATATAACTTTCCGATCTGATACTTGAGGATTTTTTTTAAAGTTTATCGGTAGAGTCACCTGGGATTTTTTTTACATTTGAATTAAAATCCAACAAAAGGCAGGAACCTACCTTATTTCCAGGAATATGTTATATGAATATTTTTTAATTATTTTAGAACTATCATGGTAAAAAATCAGTTAATTTTTCAATATCGTGCTCTAAACTATTTTTTAAATCTTTTTACCGCTTCCTTAACAATCATTTTTCGATAGTCCCTGTAAGTAAAATGTACATCACTAGCTAACACACACATTGACAAATCAAAATTAGTCACGCGTTTTCGGGCTGTCAGGTCGTCTATACGCCAGTATATTCTAAGTCTATGAATTAACTTATACGCTTGACGTTGTTTCAATGAAATGTCGTTATGCGCCTTACCGTAGTGTTTGGATTATTCAAATTCATGTTAATGCGAATAATCGGTAAAAATATTCAAATAATCGAACCTTTATATTCTTTAATTTATATAAATTTTCTTTTGTTCTGATAAATTATATGAATCATGAATTAAACAAGTCTATTTTTTATAATATCTGTGAATCTTGATCTGTGAAAGTTGTGAGTAATTTTAAAAGATGCCGGCTTGTACAATGGTAGTATAGAGTCATTTGGACCATTTAAAAAAGGAATTAGCTACCGATAAAAACAAATTGACAAACGCAAAATAATTATTTAGATACATGGATGCAAAATAACAGTTTTACGAGAAATTAAAAATATACCCGATTGGGACAACGTTGTATTCATTGATGAAACATAGCTAAACGCCAACCACACTGTGCCGCAGACATGAACAGATGACATGTGCCCGTGGGAAAAGGTGGGCGCCTCATAATTTGCCATGTGGGATCCGTCGGAGGAGGATTTGTAGAATATTCAACTACTAGGTACTCAAGGGATGACTGGGCCAAATAAGATGGAGAAAACAAAGAAAATTGTTATGAACGACTATGAAACAGAAATTATTTTTGAATACATTATAGAAAATCAAATAACAATTAATGTACACAACGACAGCTCAACTAGTTGTAGTGAAAGTGATTAAATAAATTTGTTTTTATTCTATTGCACTCTTTAATTTATAAATTTATCTTTGGAAATTAGCAGTAAGTAATAAATATGAAGAAACTGGTAAATATTGTGTTTTGAGTTATCTGTTTCTAATTTATTCTGGTATTAATCTAGATAAAACTGTAAATGATTACCCACTCCAAAGAATCGATATCGATATATCTTGAGAATTAACATCAACATTTTGTATACTATAAAGGATTATTATCATAGCAGTGTACAATAAAGAATTATTATCACTTGATACTGAGATAAATGATGACTTGGCTTAAAGGACAAGCATCCAAGCCAAAAATCTTAATAATAATAAAAAAACTCGATTAGTTTAGTACAGGTGATGCAACTTTGTATGAAAGCTGAGAAATCTGCACACAATCATGATTTTGTCAATAATTGTGTTGGGCTTGTAAAAATAAAGCGAGAAAAAAATATCGCTGTTTCTTTCCTTCGCGTTGCTTCAGATTGCCATTTTAAAAATTAGATACAAATATACATAATTATTATATCGGAAGAAACTGAAAAATCTAATTCTGTGCTATATTTTTTTTTTGTTTGCACCTTACAGTAATTATATACATATAACTTTTGAGATTTGCAAAATTAATTGACCTATTAATTGATTAAAATTAAATTATTAAATATAAGCAGAATTCTATCAAGAGAAGCCATGAATTAAAAGAAGAAAAAAATGACATTTATTTGTCAACGTCTTTCATATTGAAAATATTTTCTGAAATTGATTAAAATTTATTTAATAGGTTTAGATTTTAATATTTGTTATTGCTTTTGCTTAAATTCAGTTATTATCGGTTCAGAATACTTCATTTTAGTTTGTAGGTATTTCTTCGCGATTGTGTGTGTAAAGATTTTTTATGAGATGTTGACTCTGTATGAGATATTGACTATAAATTTCTTTATTATTTAATTTTTTTATACACTATGTGTGGTCAGAATCGAAAGTAAATTAAGCGTTGTGCAATCAAAAGCACAAAATCATCTAATCACTTTCTGCAGGTTTCCTACAATAGAAGAAGAAAAACTTTGACAATATTGTGATAAGTTTTTAAGCATTTTGAATTTATTGATCGTTATTTGTAGGGATTATTACTATATTAACTCGAATTTTATCTGTTTCAGATCATGTGTTTGGGTTGTGTTAAGTTTTCATCATGAGAATTTTGCTGATTTAAATTTACGTTAATTTTCTGTGAAGAATAATTCTCACGATAACATATGTTATAAACCAATACTACGCGTGGAAATATCTACAAAAGCAATAAAAAACATCAATAATAATATATAGTGTATTAAACAATCTCTTCCAAAAAATAAAATAACATAACTATACTTATTTTTAGTTTCATTTTGTCCTACATACTCCTCTAAAGTAAATTCGAGTAATTTTGGTGCAACCTCTCAAATGTATGGGAATAATCCCAATAGGTTTGTGAGGCTCGGCGAAAATTACTCAAATTTGCCTTAAATAAACAAAAAGTTTAAAAGTTACAGAATACAAGGTTTGAAATTCCCGCTAAAAAAGTTTTATATGGGCGTCCACCGTGGCGCTTTTCGTGTACACTCATAAACACGTGTTTCCTTTTTTTTAGTATGAAGTTGGCGTTCTTCTCTCGGTAGAGAGTAATTCTGTTCTGTGTTTAGTACTTCTTAGTTTGTGAGGTACTTGGATTTTTTATTTTATTTTATTTTTTTATTTTTAATTAATTGTTCGTGGTTTGTTCGTTATTGTTCGAACATAAAAATGGTTTGTTCGCCATTTAATTATTTATAATTAATTAAACATATTTCATCCTAAGGTTGGGCCCCTTATTGTAAATTTTAACTTTTATTCCTTAAATTAATTAATTTTTACTAAATATCGTTTGTTCGATCGCTCTTGATGATTGTTCGATCATAAATTAAGCTGTATTGTTAATAATTGACCATAAATGCTAGCGAAACTCGGGTCTTGGGGCACCACGACTCGGAAAGGTAAGGTTAGAAGCAATATATACAGTAATCTATGGTTAGAAGAGGATGGTGGAGTCGAGTGAGTCAGCGAAGCGAGCGAACAGACTCTAGGTTCAGGTACCTTAGTTTGTGACATGCGTAAGCATCGTATTAGTCTGTGGTTTGTGACATAAAACGTAGTGATTATATCACAGAACACAATTACTCTCTACCAAGAGAAGAACGCCAAATATAGCACAGAATTAACATTTTCAGTTTCTTCCGATATAATAATTATGTATATTTGTATCTCATTTTTAAAATGGCAATCTGAAGCAACGCGAAGGAAAGAAACAGCGATATTTTTTTCTCGCTTTATTTTTACAAGCCCAACACAAACATGACAAAATCATGATTGTGTGCAGATTTCTCAGCTTTCAAACAAAGTTGCATCACCCTGGATTATATACTCTTTGATTAGAGTGCAAAACCTAAAGCTCGCATTTCACTATGGGATATGATATATATTATATTCCGAGATATAAATTATATCCCGCGATTGGCCTTAACACTGTGAGATATATCTTTTAACCAGTATGCTGTATGCGTTCATCATTCAACACAGCACGCGTCGTTCACAAACAAAATTTTCTTTCAAACAAAATGGATATTATCAGAAATTTTTCAGAAATCAGAAATCAGAAATTTTTATTTGCTTTAAACATGGTAGTGCAAAGATGTTAACATAGTGGAGGACATCCTCATGTTTGACTTATAATTGTCATGCAAATTTAAAAGTATTTACATTTTAGTCTACTTAGAGCTAAAAATAAGTTAATAGACTAAACAGACAACTAATGGTAAACATGAGTCACAGGCAGAACATTACATGTCATAATTTATAAATTGTATAATATTTTATGTCAAATTATTCAAGTCATAAAATAAAGTAAACACAGAAAAGCTACAAACACAATTAAAATTCAAAAACCTCTTGGTCATCTAAGTATACCTGGACTGAATAAAAGCACCTAGTGAGAAGCCAGGAATGTAACTTTCTTTTAAACAATGGTAATGGCAGAGCTTTGAAACTTGGCTGAAGCTTATTATAAATTTTAATAGACATACAATAACAGCTTCGTCTGTATAGTTGAAGTCTTATTCTAGGTTGCATGATCCTTTCTCGATGTCTGGTAGGTTTATTTTTGTTTTGCTCTCTAGTGACAAAATAATGAGAATGTTGTCGTACAAAAATACACATTTGTTTTATATACAGGCACGGTAGCGGTAGGGTTCCAAGTTTCTTGAAAAGGGGTTTACAGCTTTCAAGAAAATGTACTCTGCAAATAGCCCTAATACATTTCTTTTGGGCTATGAAAGCCCGGTTTACATCCGCTGAACCTCCCCACAATATAATGCCGTAACTTAATAGTGATGACACATAGCCATGGTAGGCCGATAGAGCATTGTCAATGGATGATACATTACTGAGTCGTCGTAGCGCGTATACAAATTTATTTATTTTCGAACATAGATTGTCTATATGTGCTTTTCAGTCACAGTGTTTATCTAAAGTAAATCCAAGAAATTTAGTTTCATTAACAATTTCAACAGTATTACCGCAATAATCGACTAGCACATCGATTGATCTGTAATACTAAAACTGGATGCCCTTTGTTTTTTGTATGTTTATTTTGAGATTGTTTGAATGTAGCCAATTGATTAGGTTGTGTAAAGTCTCGTTAATAATGACATTGGATTTTTCTATTTCGTCACATTTTACTGCGAACATGTAACATTTATGTTGAGTTGCATTTGGTAAGTCGTTAATAAATATCAAAAACAACAGGGGCCCCAAGATACTGCCCTGTGGAACTCCACATGGGTTGACACGATATTTTGACCGGAAAGTACACTGTCTGGATTCAACGACTGTTGCTATCTCAATACATTGCTGTCTATTATACAGATAACTTTCCAACCAGTCATAAGCGTTACCTCTAATACCATATCGATATAGTTTATCCAGTAATCTTTTATGTGGAACAAAGTCAAAAGCTTTGGTCATGTCTAGAAATAAAGCAATAAGTGGTATCTTTTGATTAATACATTCTGTGACATAATGTACCAGATTGTAGCAAGCCAACGTAGTAGAGTGACCTTTGCGAAAACCGTACTGTTCTTCTGTCAGTATATTATTTGATGTAATAAAGCTATCAATGCGCTTGAAGATGACTTTTTCATAGATTTTAGATAGTATTGGAATAAGTTATCGATCTATAGTTATTCATATCACATTTATTACCCTTCTTGAATATTGGCTTAACAATACATAACTTAAGGATATCGGGGAATGATCCCTGTTCCATTGACAAATTAATTACATGGGTAAGAGGTCGGCTTAAATCCCTCGCACATGCCTTTAGTAGACGTGTGTTTATGCCATCATGTCCAACTGCATTGCTGTTTTTAAGCGATAAAATAATAGTAGCTATTTCCATTTCATTGGTTGGGGTTAGGAATATTGAATTTTTATTGAATGGAATGTTAATTTTATCAGAATTTAAATTGTCCTGTTCTAGGTTCGTCATGTCTATAAAATAGTTACTCGTATTAAACAATTCACATATTAATTGTGTAACATATTATTATGAGAGCACGCCAAGTAGTTGAAAATGCTTTTGGAATACTAGCAGCAAGATGGAGAGTGTACAGAAAAACATTCCAATGCAGTGTTGAGCTTGTCGATAAAATTGTGAATGCTACAATTGTCCTGCATAACTATTTATGCAAAAACAATATGAGTATGCTTGAACATGAGATACCCAGTTTAACTTACAGTCAGCTTACACCGTTGACTCAGTCAGGTTTCAGATATTCAAATGAAAGTTTTTTTATACGTGAAGAATTTTGTCGATTTTTTAACACTGGTGGAAGTGTATGGCAAACTATGAGAGTACAAACAAGATTGCTATGTAATAATAATAAAAATAGAAATAATAAATATAAACTTACTGTCCGGTAAATCGCATTCTTTTATTACGTTTCTCCAAGCATCCTTGATTTCATTCATTTTATATTCTTCGGTGGTGATCGCCCATAAACAGGGATATTTGCTTACACTTTCTATAAAGTGTTCCATATTTGCAATAACGAAATACAGACGAATACAAGTTAGTATACACACTACGAACAAGTTCACTCGGGTAACGACAGACACGATCTGATGACGTAACGGCGGCGCGGAATGGTGTGGGGGGGGAGAGGTGCAGGAGGTGAAATATAATATGAAAATATCGCTCGGTCGATCGAAAAAATATTTATAGTTTGAGATGTAATATACAGGTGTCCAGTAAATAGCACGACATACTGCAGGGGATGATAGCTAGTGTCACTACCTATCAATACAACACAATATATGTTCAGCAAAATCTTACGGATTTACAGTTTTACAAAATTTTCCGAAATACGAAAAATCTCTACCTTGAAACAGATTTTTAAGCATCTCGTAATGAAAAAATCCTTTTCTAGTACTTTTTTTGTACACTATGTCTTCGTCAACAACTTGAGGCCGTCCACCGCCACGTTGACCAGGGAGTCTGCCTTCCATGTAGGAGTTATGCACTCTGGTAAACATTTCATGGTGTGGATGTCTCCTATCGGGAAACCTTTCCCTGTAGAGGGTGGCAGCAGCTCGGGAACTTTGGCCAGCTTCTCCGTAAATAAGGTGCATCTCAGCATACTCTCGCTGCGTATAACCAGGAAAAAACGGCGGTTGGCCATGTTATAAAATACAAAAGTCCAGGTGGTCGCCAAGTCGTCGTAGTGATCACAATAAAAAATCCAAATCGTAAGGCAAACAAAGTCTGGGGTCCAAGGCACAAAACAGTCGTCAGTACGAAACAATAATTTGTGAACACAGAGATGCGTTGCGCACGGTTTAAGGTAGCGTACTGACAAGTGTCGCAAATAAGGTTGAGAGTGAGACACAAAATCACAATGCAAGAAAGAGCGGGATAGCACATGCGCTTCTTTTGTTAGACAGTAACCGGTCGGGTCGGGTCGGTCGGCGAGCAGGTAAAAACCTTTAGTCATTACGCGTGCATGTCGCATTTTACGTGTCACAACTAGTTTTATAATAATTCGCGTAAATGAGCAGCTATTACTTATTCTCATAGTGGTTTTTGTCAAAATTACGTTAATTACATTTTCAACAAAATCAGCTTCTCTGGAACTAAAATAGCATTTTTTTGTATTTTTTTTAATGAAACACTGCCACATACATTTTTTTTTTCACCACTGTAGGTTAAACTTAAGTGATAAGAAAATAGTTCTGTGCAAATTTAAACAAAAAATAGTATTTCTTGAAAACATTCTTGTCTTTGATAGAAAAGAGACTTATCAATGAGTAAAGTAACTATTCACGAATAATTTGATGTAAAAAAAGTACTAGAAAAGGATTTTTTCATTACGAGATGCTTAAAAATCTGTTTCAAGGTAGAGATTTTTCGGTATTTCGGAAAATTTTGTAAAACTGTAAATCCGTAAGATTTTGCTGAACATATATTGTGTTGTATTGATAGGTAGTGACCCTAGCTATCACCCCCTGCAGTATGTCGTGCTATTGACTGGACACCCTGTATATTACATCTCAGTGTAAACGGTTCCATTTAAAAGTATGGTGAACGATATTAATTTATATCTCGAGATGTAATATATATATAATATAATCCCATAGTGAAAAGCGGGTTTAAGTGCGGTTGAAATGCCTAAATCCTTGGATATTTAAGTAAAAAAATCACAATAACTGTTCATTTAATCCGCAAAGAAAAAATACAGGGTGACAGAAGAGGATATAATAAATGTTTTAATTAAACAATATTGTATTTTTGTCAACCTCTTATTAAAAAAAAATCCCCAAAGAGTACCTATCTTTGTCACATTTTGCAAAATTTTTCCAAAACGGCACAAGCTCTTTAAATAGTTTTTACACTAAAAAAAGGTCTTAAAATATTAATATTTTTAATTGAGAGTTTTATTTTTATTCCCCGTTTTACTCGAGAAAATATCATTTTTCCCCGAAATTTAATATATTAGCGCGAGCGTGCCTGCTCCGTCGCCCTGTAATCACCTGCGAGCTCTGTCGCAGACTCGCAGTCCGAATATCCTACAGGCTGCGCCAGTTAAGTTTAGGGAGCGGTGCTGAAACTTTTTAAAAAGTACAAATATGTCTCGAGGACATTTAATAACTATTACATTACAATAATGTATTAAAACTAATTCAGTGCAATACTGACTTCCTTAACTTCGTGATTACATTACTACGATGAGAACTATAATGAATCTTATTCTAAATGCAAGGGCTTTTATAGGGTGGTCAAAACAAGTCTGTTGACTGAAAGTATGATGACTTGGTTTGACCAGCTATAACAATTATACAGTGGAGTCAGCGTCTTCTGTAATGTTACACTTTATAACATGTTTTCAGTAATCCAATATCAAAAGCTTAATCGCCATAATTCGTGGTCAACATGTTATTGTAAAATTATGGCTACTTATCATGTTTACGAGTAATCTAATATCAAAAGCTTAGTCAGGACAATTTAGTTTGAACAGGTGTTAAGGCTATTTAAAGACTGCATAACTACCTTTATTGGATTTTGATAAGTTAAAAAAAAGTTAAAGTTACAGCCTATATACGTCCCACTGCTGAGCACAGGCCTTCCCTCGTTTCTGAGAGGGTTTTAGGGCAAGGAAGTGTCCGCCGCGCTGCCCCAATGCGTATGGGCGAACTTCACATGTCTTCGAAATATTTTTTTTTAATTTCTCAGACATGCAGGTTTCCTCACAATGTTTTCCTTCACCGCCGAGCACGTGGTAAATCAGCACTTAAAATTGCAATTAACAATTTCATTGGTGCCGGCGGGGACCGAACCCGGTTTCATTCGCGTACTGTGAAATTTACAGCGAGCGCTAACCATCTGACCTACCACGGCTCTCTGAGCTATCACGGATTTTGATAAACAAAGTTATATTTATGGATGTATATGATGTTAATATTTATATATTTTTTATTTATTTCTTATGGCACCTTCCACTTTATGTGTTACTTTATCAAGATGAACACATCAATAGTTCTAAATAATAAATTAATATTTTTATGTTTATTATTCAGTTACAAAATATGAATATAGTACTTAATTATTTTATTTATTTCATTACAGGTTACATTGGTGAAGAAAATAGTATCAAAGAACAGAAAATTGGTTAAAATTTTGACAAAGATTGCAACTAAAACTTTAGGTGACTCAGTCTCACAAAGACTTGTTAAAGCCCAATCCCTGTGAAGAAATAAAGACCTATTGGACATTTTGAAGAATAAAAAATGGTATAAATTACTTTTTTTTTTACTAATATCTTTACTAATACCAGGTAAACCAGGTATGGAAATACAATTAATTACTATATCAAATTAATATTTTGTACAGAGAAATCCTATACAGATGGAACTTAACTTTTCTTATTTAAATTGTACCTAGATCCGGGAGTTATTCAAAATGTGAAATGGCTTACAAATTTTAGAAACAAAATTGTATTTCATTATGGAATATTCTAAGCCACTTAAAGAATACTATAAAATAATCTTCGACCTTAAAAAATAATATGTAATAAGCCACATAAATAATAAGGATATGAATATACAAGTAGCACTTGCTTTGTGTTAATAGTTTTTCATCTATAAAATGAGTAACGGTAAAAGATTGAAGACTATAGTTATTACATTTTTAATTTTATAAAATCGCAATTTTAAACGAGATAATTTATATTTAAGATTACTCACCTGACATCTCAAAATATAATACATAATTTGCGTTTTATATAGTAATTATTTTGTAGATACATCAAACATATTTTTCACATAATTCTCTATTGTTTTTTGGTTTCCTTAAAATTAACATTTTTCCTGTTTTCTTATAGATAAAACACAAAAAATTCAGTTCTCCTAAAACTGGCCACTTGATAAAAAAACAAATAAGAACATAGTAATTGATAATTATGTTCTTATTTGTTTTGCTCCAAGGTTGGTTTGACAATGTTAAAATTCCCTACGTGAATACCACTGTGTACTTCAATTTATATCTTCTCAACCAATATTCTTATTCACCTGAGTAAAAAAAAAGTAATCTCTCTCATCCATTTTTTACGCAGTAGAGCCATGCTGCAGCTATATTAGTGGTTTAGTTGTAGCACGAATGGTTCGGCTCTACCAGGGAAGGACCACGCTTTTGCAAAACACCAGCGTAAAATAGCAGCTTAACGCTGTTGTGTTTCGTATGGTGAGTGTAGAGAACCGGAGACCCTTTTTACTGGAAATGAGGCATTCCAGTTTAGTCCTCACGGGTGACAACGCATCTGCATTTTGATTCGCAAACGAGGATAGATGTAGATGTCTATGGGCCACAGCAACGACCTTCCATCAGGTGGACTGTGTGCTCATTTGTCACCCTTATCTTATTAAAAAAAAATCCTCTTTTCTCGTCTCAAGTCTTCTTAGCTGCCTCTTTGCCTTATGATTTTATATTTTTTACTTTATTTTCTAAATATTTATTTACAACTTGTTCCAAAACTTTTTATGGTTCTACGCGATATTTTCCTCGTTTTGGTAATGTGTGTATTTATTAAGTCTTATATTTATTATGAGTTTATTACTATCGGTGGCCAGCTCGCCTGGCAAGGTCGCCATGTAATGACGTTATTAAATGAGACAACCTGTATCTTCCAAGTCCTGTTTATTACTGCATTAAATTTATATTTGGTATTACATTAGTGGATACCGTGAGCCACACTACAATTGTATAAAGGTTAACAAAGTCTGTTGTTGTAAGCAAATAAGAAGTGTCTTTTGGCGAAAGACTTGCAGGTGCAATAACTGTAAAAGTAATTAAATTAAAAAGTACTTTTTTTTTCACATTATTTTCATTATGCAAACTCTGACGCAACAATGGCCTCAACAGCAGAAGTTGTTGAATTTTTCGACACACTGACAGCGTCAATGGCTACCCGGGTGGTTTGCAAAGAGGAAAGTTAAGACGAGTGGTTAAACAAAATTCACAAAACATCACACTTTTTGGATTGAAACCATTAATAAAAAAAATTAAAAATCGTTTTTGTAGACACCATGCTATATAGTAGCAAACATGCTATACAAGTAGGAAAACCTCGACTTGTGCGAGTGCAATCCCGACAAGGATTTATAACTTGAAAGTTTTATAAGGGTTTCCAAATTATTATTTGAACAGTATAATGTAGAATATTATTATCCAAAAAATATTTACCGAGACCCTCTAGAAATGTATTTTTGGATGTATAATAGCTATAAATTATAGAAATGTTGACCTGGATGCAAACATATTTATATATGCCTTTAAATATCTGATATTATCTAACATGGTTAGTCCACATTCGAAATTCGAGACACATTATTAAATGTTAGTGTTCTTTTCAAAAATGTTCATAATAATAAAGAAAATTACTCTGAAAATGTTTTGCGAGATCTCATATCCTCTACACAAGCAAGTTCAAGAGAAAAATTGCTGGTGGGTGATGTAGTCATGGAAAAAAATTAAAGACCACTGCTCAGCTTACACTGCTGGATACATTTGTCGGAAAATATTGAAAGGTATTCGTTGTAAGGCTTGCATCAAAACATATTATATTAGCAGTACAGAGACAAATATTCACTCTTACATAAAATCTAGAGAGTATAAATTGTTGAAAAATAATAATTTGGCATACCCTGACGAAAAATTACTTATCTTGTACAGGGATGGTACTCACTTTATTCATAAGTATTTGAATTATAGTATGTTTACAGCGAGGGCTTAGACCCAGAGCTACCAATACGACACAAATAAATACGATTCAACGAATATAATAAAAACCCTTACGTACTTAAAACTTAAACACACAGCCCGTGATGCCTACCGGACGATGCTACAGCACCACATCGTGCAATGTAATTGAAGATGTTTAACCGCGACATAACTCTCAGTGACGCGCAAGCATATTAGGCAGTATATCACTTATATACTTGTCACCTATGCAGTCTATTAATCTTTGCACTTTTCTAAGTAATACAGAAAGTAGTCGCTAGGCGGTGTTGATGTCGGCTTAAATCTTTGCGGTCACCGTTTCATTAAGGTCATTCAGGCTTCTTAAAGCTTTAATATTGTTGCGCGCCACTATTAATGTCTTGCACGTGGCAACACTAGTTACCACTAGCGCCCTCTAGTATCGAGTAGCAGAACTAGGAGAGTCAAGATCCTTCTAGAAATTTCGGGACCGATATGTACTCGAACATTCTATATGTTTCTACAGTAGAAGGTTCTGGAAAGTATCTGAGGCGCTTATAAGGCCGGTATAGACCACGACCGAGTCAGTATTGAGGTCATTGAGCATAGTGTAGGTCCTCCAGCGATTCTGCCATAAGGACTATATCGTTGGCAAATCGAAGGTGGTGATGTACTCGCCATTGATGTTAATACCGTATCCTTTCCAGTCCAGAAGCTTGAAAACGTCCTCCAATGCAGCGGTGAAGAGTTTCGGGATATAACGTCACCCTGTCTTACACTCTCTGCAGTTGGATAGGTTTCGTACTCCTGTTCTGTACTCGGATAGCCATCGTAGCCCTACTGTACAAGCACTTCAGCACTTCGATATACCGACAGTCAACTTGGCACCGCTGAAGGGACTGCAGCACCGCCAAATTTCAACGGAATCAAGGCTTTCTCATAGTCCACATACGCCAGACATAGTGGCAAATTGTACTCCTCAGACTTCTGTACAATTTGCCGAAGGGTATGTATGTGGTCTATGGTGCTAAAGCCTTTTCGGAAACCGGCTTGGTCGGGAGGCTGGAAGTCGTCGAGTCTGCGTGCGAGACGATTCGTAATGACTCTCGAAAACAGCACGTAGACGCGGCTCAGAAGGGAAATCGGTCTGTAGTTCTTCAAGAGAGCGTTGTCGCCTTTCTTGAAGAACAAGACCACCGCACTTCTGCTCCACGCCTCCGGTGTAATGCCACCGTGTAGGACGGAATTAAAGAGCTTCTGAAGGACTTCAAGTACAGGTTTTTCACCCGCTTTCAGAAGCTCCGCTGTAATTCCATCCTCGCCTGGGACCTTGCCGTTTTTAAGGTGCTGGAGAGCCATTCTAATCTCGCTCAGACTGACGTCCGGGATATCATCGGAATAGTGTCGGATAAGACTCGCTCTTGGATCGTTACTCACACTTGCGTGTGGCTCCAACGATGATGTGTACAGCTGCCCATAGAACCTCTCAATCTCACTCAAAATCTCAGTTGTCCCGGAAACGACGCTGCCACACTCGGTCTTCAGCTTCGACAGTTGGCTCTTTCTGGCAGACAGATCTCTAGCAAAGACTTTGGAGCCCTGGTTCCGCTCGATCGCTTCTTCAATACGAGCTGTATTGAAGTTGCGCAAGTCCCGCCGCATGCATTTGGAGATCTGTCTGTTCAGTTGCCTGTATTCTGTCATATCTACTGAAGACTGCAGCTTCATATCCCGTCTAACAGCCATGAGATTAAGAGTGTGATCGGAAGTTTTGTGTTCTTCTGCGGCGGGTCTTGCAAAACTTAGCTCCGACCGCATGGACAGTTTCCACGAGCTTGTCATTCATATCGTCCACTGCATTGCAATCTTCTAGGCACTGAAAACGGTTTCGTAGTTCGAGCTGAAAGGTTTCGGGACTATGGATTAGAGCACGAGGAGGACGGAGCGTTGACTTCATTAGACGTGACCTCTCCAACTTTACGTTTAGGTTCAGTGTGCCCCTCACCATTCGGTGATCGCTGCCGGTTTTCACCCTCGCGATCACTGAGACATCACTGAACAATTGTCGCCTGGTCGTCATAATGAAGTCAATCTCGTTTTTTGTCGAACCGTCGGGGCTCGACCAGGTCCACTTCCTGTGGGGCCGCTTCTGGAAGAAAGAGTTTATCATAAAAAGTCCCTCTCTCCCCATGAAGTCGGCCAGCTGCTGGCCCCTTGGGTTCCGTTGCCCTACTCCGAATTTCCCTACTTTCAGCTCACCGTACTCTCTTGTGCCTAGTTTTGCGTTGAAGTCTCCCATTAACACCGTATAGTGGGTTTTGGAGGAATGTATGGCTCTAGAGATATCCTCATACATTTCCTCCACCTCCTCATCGGGGTGTGCCGAGGTTGGTGCGTAAACCTGTATGACCTTCAGCGAATACCGTTTGGTGATTCTGAGTATAAGGTACGCAACCCTCGTCGACACACTCCCAATCTTTACAACGTTGTTAACGAGACTTGTGGACGATAAATCCGACACCTCCTTGGGACAGATGGTCGCCTTCCGGTGATAGAACAAGTTGCCGGATTCGAGGATTACCGTGTCCTCCCCTCTCTTCGGACCTCGGATAATCCTATAATATTCCAGCGTTACTTGTCTATCTCTTCCAGCTCAGGATCTTCTCGTCAGTCCTCAGGGTACGTGCGTTATAAATTGCCAGGTCGAGTCGTCGTAGGTGGCAACCGAACCTCCACCGGAGATTCTTAGCACCCCCTGCCCCGCCGTTACCATGGTCGCCACCGTAGCCAGGAATAGCGGGGCCGCCGGGGACTGGGGGCCGTTTCTTTGTGTCGTCACTCATGGGGGGTATATTGCCATAGTTGCCACGCTTGGCGAGCGGGTTGGCAACCGCAGTTTTTTATTGTTTTTTGCTGTTATCAGAAAGATGCTGCTGCCCATCCTCTGCCTCAGTTTCCCTCTGTCGCCTCTTACGACACCCACGGGAAGATATGGGGTAGTGAGTATTCTTACCCGCCACTACACAGGGTATGTGTAATCAAAGTGTCAATTTTGGTAATTCACTCGGCAGTTTTTAATTGTCTCGAATCCCAAGCTCGTAACAATTGGTGTCAGAAGTGGGATCAGATCATGCCGATTTTATTAAAGGACGACACGGAGAGTATCCGTACCCGAAGTCAACGCCAGCAAGAGACGGACCAGAGACGATTTGGTAATGCAACGCCGCAAACGTCGGAGGGCCAGCTGCCGACCACGGAGGCCGGCCCGTCAGCAGCTCCTGCATCTGCAGCACCTGACTTAGGTGCTCTGATGATGATGCTGCAGGAGCAGGCTCGCCGATAGGAGGAACAGGCCCGCCGACAGGAGGAACAGGCCCACCGACAGGAGGAACAGGCCCGTCGGTTGGAAGAGCAGCTGCAGCGTGGACAGGAGGAACAGGCCCGCCAACAGGAGGAACAGGCCCACCAACAGGAGGAACAGGCCCGCCAACAGGAGGAACAGGCGCGTCGGTTGGAAAAGCAGCTGCGGCGCGGACAGGAGGAACAAGCCCGTTGTTTGGAAGAGCAGCTCAAACGCTATAAGGAAGAGCAGATGCTCCTCATGAAGGACCTTCACGCTACATTCGAGAAAGAGATAAGGGAGGTGAAGGATAGGGTTGCTCAACATGACACCCGCCTGTCGGAAGCTGAAACCCGAATCGACCAAGTGAACAATCGGGTTAACAACGTGATGGCTGACGTGAAGAAAACGCTGGATGACCTCAAACTTGGGGATGGAGTTACAGCTCCCGTGTTAGCTACAACACCTTGGCTACGCGGATTCAAAGTGCCGCTGTTCGACGGAACTTCTTCCTGGTCGGCCTACAAAATCCAATTCGAGGCTGTCATGAAGGCGAACGGCTGGAATAAAAGTCAGGCCATGACTGCTCTTACCCTAGGCCTGCGTGACCAGGCCTTAACTGTTCTGGAAGCTCTCGGTAAGGAAGTGACTTACGAGCAGCTCCTTGAGGCATTGGAGGCGAGATATGGTGACGCTCACCTGGAACACGTCTTTCGTGCGCAGCTCAAAGATCGCGTGCAACACAGCAACGAAAACCTGCAGCAGTGGGCCCTTGAGGTGGAGAAGCTGGTTCGAAAAGCATACCAGTCTGTACCTGCGCTCATTGTAGGGAACCTGGTGCAGACATTCATCGACGGCATCCGCGACCTTGAAGTCAGAGCTGCTGTGAGGCTCAGGCACCACGAGACGCAGGACGCGTTGGCCCATGCACTGGAGGTGGAAGCCGTGCGACAGGATCATCATTCCCATCGCGTCAGGGAGGTTGCAGCAGCTACAGTTCGCGACCGCAATAAAGGATACAGCCCTAGGTGCTACGGCTGTGGGGAAAGGGGCCTACTTCGATCCAGCTGCCCTAAGCGAACTGTAGAAAGGGAAGGTGAACTATCTCGAGGGGGCAGTGCGGCTATCAGCACCGCCCAGCACAGCGGGAAATCTCATGGCAACGCAGGTGCATTGTCAAGAAGACCTTGTCCTGAAGATTGCAAGCATTGTACTAGGCAAGAGGGTAAGGAAGTGGTATCTGTGAGGATGCTTATGACAGACCAGCTCAACAATGAGTGGAAAGACAGCCTACGACATGCACAGCAGGAAGATTCGGACATCAAGCCGATTCTGGAATGGATGAAGGCCAGTGCTCCTAAGCCCAAGTGGAGTGACGTCTCAGCGATGAGTTCGACCACGAAAAGCTATTGGGCCCAATGGGACAGCTTGCTGATTCAGGATGGAGTCCTGTGCCGAAAATGGGAAAATGTTCGGGGAGACAGATGTCATTTGCAAATGGTTGTCCCCAAAGCTAAAGTACCGGATGTTCTATAGCTGTACCATAATGGTTGTTCAGGAGGCCATCTGGGAATTAAACGAACTCTACTGAAGATCCGAGAACGGTTTTACTGGGTCCACTGTCGTGACGATGTCGAGGACTGGTGTCGCAAATGTACAAGTTGCGGCTGTAAAGGGACCACAAACTCGTAGTAGAGGTGCATTGAAATTGTATAATGTTGGTGCACCATGGGAGAGGATAGTCGTTGACGTTTCGGGGCCGTTTCTGGAAAGTGAAAGTGGTAACAAGTATTTCATGGTTGTGATGGATTACTTCACTAAGTGGCCAGAAGTCTTCGCCATTCCAAATCAAGAAGGTTCAACAGTTGCAGATAAACTAGTACATGAAGTCTTCTGTCGTTTTGGAGCACCTTTAGAGATTCTCAGCGATCAAGGAAGGAATTTTGAGTCTCAAATATTCCAGGAAACTTACCGAGTTATGGGTACTCATAAAACAAGAACAACTTCTTACCACCCACAATCTGATGGAATGGTAGAACGATTTAATCAGACATTGGAGAGGTACCTAGCAAAAGTTGTGGAAAAACGGCAACGAGAATGGGACAGGCACATACAACCGTTTTTGTTGGCATATCGAAGCGCTGTTCACGAAAGTACATCAGTGACACCAGCTTTAGCAAATTTTGGGAGAGAATTACGGCTGCCTGCAGACCTGATCACCGGAATACCACCTGATGCCCCACGCAGTATAACTGATTATGCAAATGACTTGCGGAACAAAATGAATGACATCTATGAGCACGTCAGACAATCGGGACAGCAAACGTCTGAAAAGATGAAAACACGGTATGACCGCAAAATGAACAACAAAGGGTTTGACGAAGGTTCACTAGTGTGGTTACACAATCCAGTTCGCAGCAAAGGGAAATCTCCTAAGCTTCAAGCTAAATGGGACGGACCGTACCGGATTGTGACAAGGATCAATGACGTAACCTACCGGATACAGAAAGGTGCAAGAGGTACTCCTAAGATCGTCCATGTGGATCGACTGGCGCGTTATTATGGAGCCAATAATGCTCGGGACGAGCATGTCTTAGGAGGGAGCAGTGTTGCGCGCCACTATTAATGTCTTGCACATGGCAACACTAGTTACCACTAGCGGCCTCTAGTATCGAGTAGCAGAACTAGGAGAGTCAAGATCCTTCTAGAAATTTCGGGACCGATATGTACTCGAACATTCTATATGTTTCTACAGTAGAAGGTTCTGGAAAGTATCTGAGGCACTATATAAGGCCGGTATAGACCACGACCGAGTCAGTATTGAATTGGCGATACCAGCGAAGACATACTAGCGATACAACTGCGAACTTAAGCGATCTGTAGTAAAATTGTGTTTTGTTATTAGTGTGGTTTAAAGTTGTAATTAGTGTCGTGTAATTAAAGTGTCAATTTTGGATTGCGATGCAGCTGGATGTAAACCTTTTGAAAATGTTTCAAAATTCAACAAAATAGCGCATCATTTTTAACACTTAATCCATTAACTAAAATGTATGTTTATTTAATATCCAAATGTATGATGTCGGAACCGTCAGAAGAAAACGAAATAATATTTGAACTATTAAACAATTTAAGTATATATAAAGAACATTACAAACCTTTGTACTTAGTTTTAGGGGATTTCCAAATGAATAAGGTGATTTTAGAGGTTTTTGACTTAACCTTTAGGGGTAAATATGTTTTGGAGTTGGTAACACTGTCTATGATTGCAACAACTGCATCATAGAACACAAACTATTATAATAAGAAGTGCTAGCGCAATCATAGAAACTGCACCATATATAGGTATTTTTTTAATAACTGGCTTTACGGCTCTGGGTTCTAGCCCTTCTGAGACTGAAGTTACCATAGACTTAGAATATACTAGCGTATAGACCACCTGACAGCCCGAAAACGCGTGACCAATTTTGATTTGTCATTGTGTGCGTTAGCTAGTGATGTATATTTTACTTAAAAGGACTATCGAAAATGATTGTTAAGGAAGCGGTAAAAAGATTATAAAAAATTGTTTAGTGCATGAAGTTGAATAACTTCAAAAATTAACTGAATTTTACCATGATAGTTCTAAAATAATTAAAAAATATTCATATAACATGTTCCTGGGAATAAGCTGAACCTACCTGCCTTTTGTTGGATTTTAATTCAAATGTATAAAATCCCAGGTGACTTTACCGAAAAACCTAAAAAAAACTCCCCAATAATCAGATCAGAATGTTGTATTTTCGAGCTATGATCTTTGGAGAAAAATATTTACTGCCGTGTTTGTGCAGTTTCCCCGGAATTTATTTTTTAACATATTGTTAATATAAATAGGTAGATACTTAACTAAGTATATACCTATTTATATTTTATATATTTTATAAAATGTTTTGATGGGGAAACAAAAACGGGGACACGGAGTACAACATAATGGCTGCTTTATTTTTCATATAAGTATTACTTGTGATAATTACAAACATTTAATAATTAATAATTAAAGAGATTATAGAAGTTTATTTTAACATTCGACTTTAGTATGAATGTAAACTTCATAATTTAAGGAAGGAAACTTGTAGGAATCAGTTAAATAAGATTGCTCTGTTTAAAGGCCAATATGTTTATGAGGCTTCATCATGCTTCATGTTTATATTCTTTCATCTGTCCCTGAAAAGTATAAAGTAATAATAAAATTATTATCATTTTAGCTGCATGAATTTTAAAAACATAATGATCTTAACACAGTAAAGTGCACTAAGTGTCTGAGAATACAGATGCACTCTCTATTCTCTCAATCTCGGTATGTTAAGAAAATGGTCACTCATTCATGGACTGACCGCGGCAAGTGCAACTTAATTTCGCAGATATATTGATCTGCGCAGCTATTATAACCACGAGTTCCTCTTCTCTACGAATAACGCTGTAGGGATAAATCACGCTATTTAAGCCTCGCGACAATGTCTTCAGCCATCAAGCATGAATCAGGCATTGACCGTTGTGAGTATCAAATACTATGGAATGTATACCATCACGTCTCATGCGCGGTCGTCTAGTAGCGCTTGAGGAGCATTACTAAATATCTATACCTAACTACGCTAAAAGTTTTATCGTTATGATTTGGGAATATAATCCGAAGTTCCGAAGCTCCGCTCAACTCCATGGGGAAAATAGCATGATGCTATGAATATTGTACTAGTGTGACCGTGAGGCTGTGCGGTTGGTTAAGCAGGTTATACAATACGGCCGACGTATCTTGGCGAGTCTGAATATAGGCTCTGCGAAGTTTAGCGCATGAACACTCGTGAAGAAAACTGTTATTGTAATTTTTTTATATATACCAATGTACAAATAAAATTTCCTAATACAGTGACCAAAAATATCAAAACACTTTGGAGACATTATAAATTAAAGATTCAATTTTGATACCTCACCTTTCGATAGGGGCAGATTTTATCACAAACACATACAATATTATTTACATTTAATACTTTTTATTTATTTACACTTATTATTATTTAATCACTGTCGCTAACTGACACTTGCAAATAAAACAAATAAAACAAATAAAACAAACAAAACAAACTTAACACTATTAATAAAACAAACAACAATAACAAATCAAAATTGGTCACGCGTTTTCGGGCTGTCAGGTGGTCTATACGCTAGTATATTCTAAGTCTATGGTAAAAAATTCTTCTAAGTCTATGGTGAAAAGATTATAAAAATTGTTTAGTGCATGAAGTTGAATAACTTCAAAATTAACTGAATTTTACCATGATAGTTCTAAAATAATTAAAAATATTCATATAACATGTTCCTGGGAATAAGCTGAACCTACCTGCCTTTTGTTGGATTTAAATTCAAATGTATAAAATCCCAGGTGACTTTACCGAAAAACCTAAAAAACTCCCCAATAATCAGATCAGAATGTTGTATTTCGAGCTATGAATTTTGGAGAAAAATATTTACTGCCGTTTTGTGCAGTTTCGGAATTTATTTTAACATATTGTTAATATAAATAGGTAGATACTTAACTAAGTATATACCTATTTATATTTTATATATTTTATAAAATGTTTTGATGGGGAAACAAAAACGGGGACACGGAGTACAACATAATGGCTGCTTTATTTTTCATATAAGTATTACTTGTGATAATTACAAACATTTAATAATTAATAATTAAAGAGATTATAGAAGTTTATTTTAACATTCGACTTTAGTATGAATGTAAACTTCATAATTTAAGGAAGGAAACTTGTAGGAATCAGTTAAATAAGATTGCTCTGTTTAAAGGCCAATATGTTTATGAGGCTTCATCATGCTTCATGTTTATATTCTTTCATCTGTCCCTGAAAAGTATAAAGTAATAATAAAATTATTATCATTTTAGCTGCATGAATTTTAAAAACATAATGATCTTAACACAGTAAAGTGCACTAAGTGTCTGAGAATACAGATGCACTCTCTATTCTCTCAATCTCGGTATGTTAAGAAAATGGTCACTCATTCATGGACTGACCGCGGCAAGTGCAACTTAATTTCGCAGATATATTGATCTGCGCAGCTATTACTTAACCACGAGTTCCTCTTCTCTACGAATAACGCTGTAGGGGATAAATCACGCTATTTAAGCCCTCGCGACAATGTCTTCGGCCATCAAGCATGAATCGGGCATTGACCGTTGTGAGTATCAAATACTATGGAATGTATACCATCACGTCTCATGCGCGGTCGTCTAGTAGCGCTTGAGGAGCATTACTAAATATCTATACCTAACTACGCTAAAAGTTTTATCGTTATGATTTGGGAATATAATCCGAAGTTCCGAAGCTCCGCTCAACTCCATGGGGAAAATAGCATGATGCTATGAATATTGTACTAGTGTGACCGTGAGGCTGTGCGGTTGGTTAAGCAAGGTTATACATTTATTTGGGTTGATAAATAGATACTTAGTTGGGTTCATAATGGCTTAAAGAGGATAATCTCAAGATTTTTTTGTCTTTAATGTACTACAGTTTTATAATGTATGAAAATCTGTCTCTATATTTATCTAAAGTTTTGAAAGTTATATTTTTGAAGTCTTATTATAACAATATTTTACTTATTGGTACAAATAATGTAGAAATGACTCCTTTTAATAAAATTGTTTTTATTCTACTTTTTCTTTTATACTCCTCAAGAAAATGTTTTCTGCAAATTGTTGAGTTCTTCTTTGCATTCCAACCAACCCGTCCAATGAACCTTAACCACTTTTTCTAAGTATAGAATCCGTAGGGAATCTGTTTGAAAAATGGCAAAATAAAATTACATTTTAGAACGCAAACCGAGGTTTTATTTTCTTGTTGTGTAGGCAAGTCTATCGATTCATTATAAACATTCAAGATAAATATCGACATTAATTTTGATATAGTTGAGTCAATCCCTAGCGTACATGTAAAATATTTTGTATAAAAATGTATTTACCAAATTCATGCAAATTATCAACAACGTGACTTTTTTCTTTGCAAAATATCAAAATTAACAAAATAATTGAATATATTCTATATTTTAAACAGTATGTAACATAAATTTTAACCGAAAATAAACGCGTCATAACATTGACGACGTCTTGAGAATTTACCTGTGAAATGTGAAATTATCAGGATTATTTCTATTATTAACGGCACACTCACTCACGGAACAATTAACCATTTTGGAAAAAGTTACTTACTAAAAATAACCACTATTATACTTTAAAAAATTACAAAATATCTCGGAGCTATTTCTTGCGTGCCGAATTGTGCCGACCTGTCATTCAAAATCGGTTACAGAGTCATGGGATTTGGTATCCTTTTCTATCTTGCATTTTTGACATAAGGAATTTTTTCCTCCCTTGCACACTATGTTGGTCTATACGCTAGTATATTCTAAGTCTATGGAAGTTACATTGTATAATTATCCTTCATAGTACACTGCTTCACAATATGTTCATGCGTCACATTGTGCAGCCCTTGGGAGATTTTGACGGCAACTTGAGCCAGCAGACAGCTGACATTTCGCGATGGTATCTCAAGACGCCTAAGCAGACAGACACCTCATCTTGAGAATCACATCACCATCAGAGCACTTGTTTCACCGTTTCCACTAATAGTTCACATGCGCAGACACTTAATATACAAAATCGCACCACTTTTAGTAAATCAAATCAAAATCCACTTCAAACAATAATACAGGAGCTGCAAACCGCCGCCGGTCAAGTTCCCGCCAAAACTCGATAGGTATTATACAACTGCACAATCACAGACTAATATGATGATTACGCATTGCTCAATGCAATGATGCGTAAGCATCATATTAGTCTGTGATTACAATGACACATTGAGCATAGATTACAAAGGCTAGAACCCAGAGCCTAAAAAAGCCAATTATTAAAAAAATATAAACATATGGCATAGATAAATAAATATGTAGCAACTAGCAAGCTAGCTAACATTAAGGTTGAAGATTTGAAGGCTAACATTTTGAATAATTTTGAATATCTTTTGTATTCTTATTGTAAATAAGATATTACCATTAATTTTTTATTTTAACACAAATAGGCCTTTAATATGAAACGCTGTTGCTATGTCTTTCTTTTATTTAACGCCTGTAAAAGGGGATATGCCAGTGTATTTATTGGAGATAATCATTAGTAATAGATTAAAATACTTGAAAGATGTTTTAAAAGGAAAAGAAAGTGTTTACAATGAATATTTGGTGGAAGGGGGCATTTACGACAATGTTGGACATTTTGTCTTGTGCACCTTAGCAATTTTAGGAAATAATAATGGATTTTCAAGATTTTTATTACAAGCCGAAGTGGAGCTATTTAAGCGTAGACTTGAATCACTTTCAGCATATGACCTTCGATGTTTTTCAAAGAAACTGTTAAAGGCTATAAGAAAACTGGAAAGAACGGCACCATTTATTGAACCTCTGCAAGTTTTATGCCAACATTTAATTTTACGAAACCTTGTCCATCATATTGGACAGTCCCATGATAATAATTGCTGCACATACAATATTAAAATAAAATTCAATCATTGTTTACAACTAGTAGCAAAAAGACAAGTTGAACTTAGAAATGGTATTGCATATATACCATGTAGTAAGTGGAAATCATATTTAATAACACTCTTTAATAACCAATTAAAATATAGGTTAAGAAACATAGACTTGACAGTCCTGAATAATGATGTACGTATAATTGACTTATTGTATAAATTTAAAGATCAATTTACTTGCTTTAATAATGACTGCGAAAGTAAGATTCTAATGAGTAAAGATGTTGATCTTGCATCAAAGTTTTTTCCACCTTGTATGCTTAATCTTCATCAGTACTTACGTCAAAAACATAGATTATCTCATATGCAAAGATTTTATTATAGTTTATACCTTAAAGACATAGGCATGCCTGTAGAAGAAGCTATTGACTTTTGGAGAAGGGAATATAAAAAAATGCCAAATGGAAGTCACAGCTGTGGCCATACTTGGGATAAAGATGAAAGGAAATTTATTTATGGTATTAGACACCTCTATGGCTTAGAAGGTGGTCGGAAGATTTATACTTCAGTTGACTGTCAGCGAATTCAAAATGAAAACTATACCTCTTCTGAAGGTGGATGTCCCTTCAAGTCTTTTGAAAGCCATAAAATGCGAGAAATTCTTGAATCAGATAGCAATAAAGTAGTTTTATCACAAATTAATGAACTGAAGGAACATAATCAGTATGTTCTAGCTTGCCAATTGTATTTACAAAGAAAATTTACAAAAAATGTTCATAGTACATTTGAACATAGCTTTAATTTTACACCACTAAAGTTTTATGAAATTGCTTCAAAATGCAAATTGTAACTAATTGAATTTTTATTATAGGTATGTTTTATATTATATGAAGAAAATTGTTATATGATGCATTTTATCATTATTTTAAGTTATTTAATTCCAAATTTAAGTTATTTTTTTACATGTTATTGAATGGTGGATTTCTTATGTAAGTTTAAAGTCTTCATCATCATCATCATCATTACAGCCCTTTACAAGTCCACTCCTGAACACAGGCCTCCCCTAAAAAACTCCATAAAACATGGTATAAAACATTGAAACATTGGGCTATGTCAGTTACTCCAGTTGTACTGTGGGGTATCATTATCATGAATTTATCACAAAGATACGTAAGCGTAACATAGCTTGCAGAGCAACTTTCAGCTTTCTCAAGCCGCCAGTAGTGAAGGACCATGTCTCAGATGCTATACCACTTATACGATGTTTAATAATAATTTTTATAAAAAATCCCACATTACAACATAGCTATCATATGTATAGTTTTTAGCTTATATACAAATTGATCTTCAGTGTTTATTCTTGGTAGGTGATAATGACAATGTTCCCATCAATTTTGATTATAAATATTACTTTTAAATACTGCTAGAAGCTGTTGAGTTCATTTGTACCTTAGAGTATAAATAAACATAGCTTGCTTATAAACACTAAGGTTTGCACTAACAGAAGCACTCACTTCTTGTTGATAATGATAATGTAATAACATAGGAAATGTTGGATAAATCTTGTCTTTTGATGGATGGCGATATAACCAGCTCGTCTATCAGACGTATGCGTAACATACCCGGACCGTTAACGAGCTGTAAAGTTAAAGGTTCGAAACATCTGTCACTGCGAACGTCAATCCATCTAAGGCTAAGCGCAACGGTTAAAGAAAAATTTCCCTACAACAGGAGAGGCCCATGTTCAGCAGTGGATTTTTACGGATCAATAAAAAAAAAAAGAAGAAAGAAATAACATAAACATGTTAACACAGGGGCACTCACTCTCCCTAACCTAAACATGACCGATTTACCCACTTTTGCGATGGTGGTGGGCTTGGACGCGTCTGAAATGGGAAGACAATGGAAATACAACCAAGACTCAAAATGAATAATTTCTGTTTTGAAAAAAAATATTGGCTTGGTTAATAGCTGCCAGATACACTGACATCTACGCCATGCAAAAGTCGGGTATTGCGAAGCACAGCTCTGACTGCCCTCCGCGATCGAAATTTGGTCGACGCGGAGCCATAGACCAAATCCATCGCTGAGGTCGGGAAGGTTGAAGTTTACGGGTACCCGTTTTATCTGGCCCAATGGACTCCACCTAACGGATTCGAGGGGCCGTGGAGAAAAGTGCGCTTTGTGTTCCGGTGCGCGCTTTGCCTGAGTAAAAATAAGAAAACACTTGTCCTCTCCCTATGAAGAGCTCCTAAAGAGCAGGTGTGGATCACGAATTAGTGGGGCCCTGGGCTAACATTACTTGGAGGCCTACCTAATTAATCAAACTAAGGGCTATTTTGTCAAAAAACTATTTTCTTTATTGATGTATACTGATGTGTCTCTTTTCGAAAATTAACTTTCTCACCCTTATTTTCACTAAAATTCATGTTATTTTTAAAGCTTTGATAGCCATTGTCTTCAATGGCTGGGGGCCCTTTATATTGACGGGGTCCTGGGCTGCGTCCCAAAAAGCCCATATATTAGATCCGCCCCTGCTAAAGAGCGCCCGGCGCTAGTGGGGCATAGTGTTCTCGGTGTCATGGTTTCGAGCGTTCGAGGTCGTAGTTCTTAATATAGATATTAAGATTCCAGCTGAAACTAATAATGCCTAAGAGGGGCGGCTGATAAGTCCGCGGCCGAAGGTACTTATTAATGAAAGAAAATATATGGTTTGTATTTTTTATTTTTCAATATAATCTCCCTCAAGTGAAATACATTTCTCACATCTCGCATACAATGCCTTTAACCCACCCAAAAATATTCTGTATCTTTCTCTTCAAAATGACGATCAACCGCAGCTTTCATTTCGTTGTCATCTGCAAATCTCTGGGCCCGTAAGTCCTTTTTCAAATTGGAAAACAGGAAATCGAAATCGCTAGGTGCTAGGTCTGGGCTATACGAAGGGTGGTCAATCTCTGAGAACCCCGTGTCTTTCAGGGCTTGCCTCGCTACATGTGCGGTGTGAACGGGCGCGTTGTCTTGCAGAAAGAGCACTCCGCGCGTCAGTTTCCCATGTCGTTTCTGTACAATAGCCTTGCGAACCTAAGTCAATAAATTGGCGTAATATTGGCCATTCATCGTAGTTCCCCTGGGTAGGTAGTCGATAAGCAAAATTCCCTCGCTATCCCAGAAAACAGTCGCCATTAGCTTGGACGCCGACTTTTCCAGCTTGAATTTCTTCGGCGGCCTTTCTCGAATTTCTTCGGCGGCCTTTCTCCTTTTTTTTTCCATTGCATGGACTCTTGTTTGGACTCCGGATCATATTGGCGAATCCATGTTTCATCTATACTGACTATCCGTTGCCAAATGTCTTCCTTGTTATCGCCGACTAGCTCCAAAAAATCTTTGCAACTTGCGCGTCGACGTTGCTTGTTGAGCGGTGTGAGCATTTTCGGCACCCAGCGCGCGCTAATTTTTCTCATATTCAAATGTTCATGTACAATTTCTCCAACTCGTTCTTTGCTTATCTGCAGTTCTTCAGCAATCTGCCACAATTTAATTCTTCGGTCGGCCAGAACGATTTTTTCGACTTTTCGGACGTTCTCTTCGGTCAGTACCGTGACAGGGCGGACCGGGCGAGGGTCGTCTTCACAGCTTTCTCGTCCTTGTTGAAGTATGCGGACCCATTTTTTCACCATCGTATATAAAGGCGCAGAATCCTGAAGAACCGATGACATCTCTTCAAAAATGTCTTTCGGTGTATTTCCCTTCTTTACGAGGAATTTTATCATGGCGTGGTGTTCAAAATTCCGAGAATTTCCAGATTCGGCTGACATGGTGATGTTTGCTCTTCAATAAATAATTGAACTATTAGTGCAAATTTTTTTTTTTCTGAAAGTGTACGCTGTTGGCCCTGCGGCCTTTACAGCTTCATCGAATTTAGGCTCGTAAGCGAGGACCTACGAGCTATTGAGTGCAACGATTCTGCTGGCGGCGAGGCGGCGCTAAGCGCCGCGTCGCCGACTGCAGTCCCGTGACACCCCGACCCCTGCTTTCGGAGTGAGGCTCCTCAAGCTAAGGGGGGACTCGATGTGATTCAAGGGCCCCTCAGAAGGAGGTACGAACCTCGGCTTGAATCACTATCGCAATTTTGTTTACGGGTCGCAATAGTTAGAAACGCCCCGTATCACGGGTGTTGAACCTCGTGTACGGGGTGTGTCTGTGACCTCGCGCTCGCCGGCGCTTAATTAGTGATTGCTTTTATAATACTACTGAGTGTTGCAACCAGGGCTCGGAAACCGGTTATAATTCTAAACCGGTTTCGGTCATTGACCCCAAAACCGGTTTTTGCGGAATACCGGTTTTTCACAAATTTAGGTTAAGGTAGTAACAATTAACCGGTTAAAACCAAGTTTTGTTTTGTCCCCGCCCTCTCCCTTACCCCGCTTGTATCCAACTTTGTACGGCTGCGCTCTGTCTAATTCACGAAGTTTTTAGACGCACGTACGATATATTCATTGCATAAACGCGACTTCCCTAAAACGACATCCCTCATATTTTTTTATCTTTCAGCAATGACCGTATTATAAATAACAGTGGTTAGTTTTGTTTCAATTAATTATGCGTTATCTCCACTTTAAAATTAAGTTTCGATATCATGTTTAATTTCACCTTATATACAGGGTATTTTTGAAACGCTCCCGAAAACGAAGACAGACGACAGTACTAACTATATCTTAGATGATGGGTGAAATATAAAATCGATCCTGATGAAAAAAAAAAATTGGTTGCCTGTAAAGTCGGTATACGGGCGAAAGTTTTACGTGACAACGACTTTGAGTGGTAAAATAATTTTATTATGTCTGTCTCTCTCGCTCTTAGGCGGGCTAACCATGCCCGAGTGGAAGGGACGCGTGCCTCTCACTCGCTCTCATTGTGAGCGCATAACGTGAGCGGAGCGTAACGCAGTTTTGAAGTGTCACCCGGCAAACCAATTTATAAGACGTTGTCACGTCAAAAATCATCTTTTCACAACGTTTTATTAGCTTTATTCACGCTCCATCGTGTTAGTATAAATCATCGTGTTAAATAAAACGTTAATTTCATTAAAATAAAACATGAAAATACTTAAACATTAAAGCAGCAATGGAATTTAAAATAAATAAACCATAAAATCAGCTGACTAGGGTCAATATCCGCGTTGAAGCCAAACTCAACGTTACGTAAAAAGAACGGTGAGCGATAGTGGAGGGGTGTGTCTACGCATGGGTACAGTCGCGTTCTAAAGTACTACATGGTACTAGGCTGTTGTTTTATAATATTATAATAGTAATTAATGGTTTTATTGTAGAATCATAATAGGTACTTTACTAGCTACTTAGAACTTTGGAAGAGGTTGAAATTCAAATGGATAATGTTTGCTTGAGCATTATTTTTATTTCTATCGTAAAATAAAGTAGTTTGTAACAAGAAAACTTAAGCTAAGGGTGACACGCTGTCCATTATACCATTGGAACATGGAACATGGAAGCCAAATGTCGATGGTGTATTGGTGTTACTGGATGCTACTTCATCATCACTCATCAGAATCATCATCATCAATGCGAATGATAAATGTTTCCGTCATCAGGTTGACCATGGTAATTTTCGGTATTCTTCCTCAATACATTTAACTTTACTGCACAATTTTCCCATTCACCTTCTATTTACCTTTTCGTTCACTAGTTCAGTCATAAAACAATAGATATAAATAATTTTCTTTCCTTCCTTTTAAAACCATCGTCGCGCGTCGTGCAAAAGCTGTGTGTGCGACTGTACATTGGAAACATCGCTTTTCAAAGCGCGGGAAAATGAGGAACCAATAGCGTGCGCGCACAGTAATACTGGCGAGCATTCCCCGTCGCGCCCCTTCGTGGCTGCTGCCGCCGCCCGGCCGACTGTGTGTCACCTCGCGTCAGCGCCAACATATGGGAATTCCCAAATTTACCTACTAAGATTTGTTTGCAAGCGACATAAAATTAGAGGCGGCAATTACAATAAAACTTGCAAGTAATTTTAATAGTTTTGACGTACCTCTTTTCAAATCAAAGTATTGGATGGATTAAAAACGGAAAGTCAATAAAAGTAAAGTAAAATAATTATTTTTTAGATTAATTACCTGTCGATCATAATTGCAATTGATTTTAACTATTAAATTATTCAATACCATTTTATTTCTATTTTCTTGTACGAAATCAAGGATAACCAAACCCAAGTAAGTACGTTTATTAATTTCAATATCATTTTTGTAGTAACGAACTGCTTGTTTCGTCAGGGTACAATTGATTGTCTAATTGTATTAAAAAATTACAACTATAATTCTAAATTCCATATGAAAAGTAGTCGTAGGATCATATGGAAACTAAACTTATAAAATAAAAGTTGGCAATGTCATAACATTTGACGGTCTGTGGAATGTTCAAAGTGTAGGCTTCAGTTTTGGCGGGATTAATTATTGATTTTAGTTTTGAGACAGTTCCGTGTTGACTTTGGACACGCATGCAAGCGACAGTTCAATTGTTTTTTTTATTAAATTTTATTGTTATTACTTGGTATTACCTACTTGTTATTACGTGTTATTCTTGTTGTTACGTTTTGTGTTTCTTTTTTGTTTTAATAATGCCTAACGCGTACGTTTATAGTGCTTGTGAATACGGCAACATGTTAATGTGTCTTGGAGAAGCTCGCGGAATGCTTCGCGTGCATTACGAATTTACCGAGAGAAATTCGACCGCTCGACACCCAGCTGACTCTCGTCTGATAACAGCAGCATTTCAGCGAGTGTTGGAAAATCAGCCCATTGCTCCAGTAGCGGCAGGAGGTGGAAGTCAAATGACTGTTCACCCGAGGAGCGCATTTTAGATATCGTTCGCCAGTATCCGAACCTAGGTACACGAAGTATCGCTAAATTGTTAAGACGTCGGGATGGAACAAATGTGTCATACTGTTCAGTTCACAAAGTGTTAAAGCGTAACCGAATGCGGCCATACAAAGTGCACAAAGTGTAAGCTTTAGTTCCCAGCGATCACGACCGCCGACGAGTTTTCTGCCGTTGGTTATTAGACCAACAACAACGTGCCTGGTTCCATTGAGCACGTTATCTGGACGGACGAGTCGACATTTACCAGAAACGGCATGTGGAACCGAAGAAATACACACGTGTATTCAGAGGTTAACCCGTACGCTGTTCGACAAACCGCACCAAACCCGATGGTCGGTTAACGTATGGGCAGGTTTATTTAAGGATCGCATACTGGGACCAGTGTTACTGCCACAGCGACTTAACGGACAGGGATACCTAAACTTTATAAATGAACAGTTGGTTGACATTTTAGACGACCTATCGTTGGATGAATATCGCCGTACATGGTTCCAGCATGATGGTGCACCTCCACATGTCGTGAGGTTCGTCCGTGAGCGCCTTACCGGTGTTGATGATCGCTGGATTGGCAGATTAGGACCACACGCTTGGCCACCTCGCTCACCAGATCTGCCCCGTTAGACTTCTTTCTGTGGGGTATGTGAAAAGGTTTTAATCGTGAGTGTGATAGTGCTGACGAAATGCGCCAAAGGATCGTGGATGTTTTCGACAAACTACGTGCGGACTGTGTCGAAGACCACGATAATGCCCGCCTGCATGAGAGACGCAACACCGAGCCCACATCTGCCTCGAAATGAATGGAGCACAATTTGAGCCGCATCTCATAAGACCACGGAGGATTTAGAGCGGTAAGCTGTTTCATACCTATTTTTTTAAATAACTTGGTACTGAACTGATCTGAATAGGTACATAACTGAATACATCAGAATAATAAACATACCTACACGATGAATAAAACGCATAACTCTAACCTTGTTAACTTTTCATTTAAGTATTTTTTTCATTAGGGGAATCGAACCAGTTATTTGGTTTATTTAACCTGTGAATTTGAATTAAAGTGGCTACGTGGAGACAAGCACAGTGGCAAAATAGTAGGTTAAGTAGATAAGTTAGGTATTTAGACAAGTGTTGTAAATTATTATGTATTGTGGTACCATCGCTAGTTACGGGCCGCGCGAATTCGGCGTTCGCGCGTACATTGACCCCTAGTCAGCTGATTGTAATTCAGTAATTCCACTGCTGCTTTTATGTTTAAGTATTTTCATGTTTTATTTTAATGAAATTAACGTTTTATTTAACACGATGATTTATACTAACACGATGGAGCGTGAATAAAGCTAATAAAACGTTGTGAAAAGATGATTTTTTTTTCATCAGGATCGATTTTATATTTCACCCATCATCTAAGATATAGTTAGTACTGTCGTCTGTCTTCGTTTTCGGGAGCGTTTCAAAAATACCCTGTATAAATATATTGACTTTAATTTTATTGAAATCAAAGTCAATATATTTATATATAAGGTGAAATAATATAAATATATTGACTTTAATTTTATTGAAAGTTTTCTACTAAAATTACGCTTTGCGTTTTTTACTAGAAAACTTTTTAGTAATATTATATCGCAATAAATGATGAACTTTCTTAACAGAAAACACGATTTTTTTAAGTTGATGAAATTATATGTTATAGTACCTATTTGTTCTTTTTAGGACTGAAATGAGGCAGATCACCAGATTTTTTAGATTTAGAAGCTTGTGATTAGAACCAACCTCTATCTCGGTCTTTGCAAAAACCAATAATTACCACTTCTGAGGTAATAAGAAGTCGTGTCTTTACACGATAAAAATTTATTTGTCATGTTCAGAGAATTCTAAAGTCGTACAGGATAAAAGAAATTACTATTTTTCACATCTCATTCCTACTAAAAATATTAGTTTTTTAAATAGAGGAAGGTAACTACATAGAAGAAATTAATTTACTGATACAGTAGTTAATAAAGAAAGATAATAATTTGAATCTAACAAATCATTATGATTAAAATCGACTATATTTTGACGTTGAGTGGAGAGGTGGAGTGACGTTGCGGATGTCAGTGCTACTAGAAGTACGCAAAGCTTGTCGCGAAATAAAAATTAATATCTACGTCTAAAGTTGTGATATCGATGTTTTGAAACATTTTTTCTGTACTTTAAAAACTGGTGCATATGTTAATAAATTAATCATTTGTGTGTGCTTAAGGATTGTGGTGAAAGAAAACTGAAATAAAACATCTAAAAGTGAAATATAAGAGGTACCCTTATTAATAACTTTAATGTGCATCGTCTATTTACCCTCGAACTAAAAAGTGACAATTACAATATATAGTCGGCGACACCTAGTGATATTCATCTGCATCATTACATTGCAATTAACTTAAACTAATGCGATGAAGTGCAGTGCGTGCGGTAAGTTTATGGCGGCGGTAGAGGGCGTTACGTGTCCTAAATGCGATAAAAAATCACACAGGGCCTGCGTCAAAGTTCCTGAAGGTGTGCAGGTCCAACCTACTTGGTTGTGTCCGGACTGTAAAATACGGATGCCCCGAAAGTCAGATCAGAACACGCCTGTGCGAGGACTTAATTCCGAGAATATTATTAAGCAAGGCGAAGAAACCCCAAAGCCCTGAGGCGCAAGATCTCAAAGAGTCGGAACTAGCTCATGAACTACGTAAATTTAGAGAAGAACTGCGAGAAACCAGGGAAGAATTTAGATCTTTTCGACAGGAGATGTTTGATTTGCGTAATTCCATAAAATCGTGTGAAGAACGCCTAGATACATTAGAAAACAAATACATCCGTCTTGAAGAACAACAAACCTAATAATTGAGTCCAAAAACGTCTGCGGCAAAATTCAGGATCTCGAGACGATTATTGCGGACTTAAGAGCAGATTTAAATCATCGAGACCAAGAGCTGCTGTACAATGATATCGAAGTCGCAGGCATTCCAGAAGGGCGCAGAAAATGTTCTACACATTGTGACTGCGTGCGCTACTAAGCTGGGCATAACCCTAGAAGAGCGCGATATAGTGAGTTGTGCGAGTCGGTCTTATGCGCGACGAGCAAAGTAGGCTAGCGAAGCCCCGTCCCATAGTCGTGCGGCTGGCGCGCAGGCACACGCGGGACACTCTGCTGCAGGCCGCGCGCGTGCGTCGCCAACTACCGATGGTCTGGTCTCCGCTCCGAAAATACACGAGCCTTCTATATAAACGAACGGCTTACTAAATTGAACCGCAATGTATTTTTAGAACTAAGGAATTCGCTCGGCGATTTGATTGGCGCTACGTATGGTCAAAGAGGGAAAATTTATGCTCGTCGAGAACACGGAACAACGTCTTATCGCATAAAAAGTGAAGCAGATCTCGAGAGGGTTTTGGAACAAATTCAGTTGGGGATATCAGGCAATGGAAAAAAATAAAAGTTAATCTTAATTTTTTTTTATATTATCATGTTCTGCTATTGCTCAATTCTATGTAAGTTGTTAATAATTGTGTTTGTATTTTTATTTAAGAACTATTTTGGATTCTATTTCTGTCAAATGAAATATACTGTGCCTATACTCGTATGTGGAATAATAATATATCCTGGTTAGTTCCGGCACACATTCCTAACATCAATGCATTGAAAAAGACTCACTAGTGTTTTGTCTTTAAGTTCTGCAATACATACATACAATAATTACTATACAGTACATTAAGGTACAAGAAAATTTACTCAATGGATAACTATTTAAAAATTTGTGATATCCCCATAAATATTATTCATTCTATAAAATCACATAAAATTAATTTTGTCTGTACAAGAAGCAAACTAAAGTTAAATTTTGCGTCGGAACCATTTATGTCAAATAAATATGTATATCTAAATTCGATTATGGCTTCTAAAAGTAACATAAAAGTTGGTCTTTTAAATGCAGGGTCCCTTGGAACGCGGCACGACGAATTTATTGTCGCAATGAAACGGCATAGTGTCGATATCATGGCCATCAATGAGACGTGGCTGCGGGAGGGCGAAGAGGGGCGCGCGGCCGCGGTGCCCGGTTACCGGCTGCGGCACGCGCCGCGTCCGCCGACGTGCGCTCGCGCGGCGGCGTTGGCTTCTATGTGAAGCGAGGCGTCGGCGTTCGCGAGCTGCCCCAGCCCCGCTAGTAGAACAAATGTGGATCTCGATCTCTAGCGGCGGAAAGCAACTCGTTGTCGGTACCGCGTATAGACCGCCGTGGCTGAATGTCGATACATTCATAGACGCGCTTACCGTTACTATGGGGACTTTTCATGGAGCCAAAACACTTCTTCTCGGTGATTTCAACATTAATATGTTAAATATGACGCATAATACCACTATAAAGCTAAACAATTTTCTTACTTGCTTCAAATTAAAACAGCATGTAACTAAGCCAACCCACTTTACGGAATATAGCGAGACTTTAATTGACGTAATATGTACCGACATAAATGTAAACGCAGTTACTGTAGAACTTATACGTGAATTAAGTAGTCATGCTTTTATTACATGTCAAATTGATATAAGTAAAAAAAAGCCGGCACCAGTAACAATAATGAGTAGGAGAATTTCTGACATAGACGAGGGAGACTTTCATAAGGACCTTACATCAATAAATTGGAAAGAAATTGAGAGTATCGCGGATGTAAATAATCAGGTAGTGCCATTTAACACAGCAATACTTACACTATTTGAAATTCACGCGCCTCTTAGAAAAAAAATTATTAAACATCAGCAATTCCCGTGGCTAACCTTTAATATAAAATTGATGATGAAAAAACGTGATGACGCATACATTAAAATGAGAAAAAGTAAGAACGACATACATATTAAATACTATAAGGATCTAAAAAGCTGCGTCAATAAAGCAATATATAGTGAAAAACAAGCCTACTATAATTTTTATGTTAATCGTAATATAAATAACCCCATTTCAATGTGGAAACATATAAAGTCCAATGTTAACATAAAACCAAAACACAATATCCCAATAGACTTGTTTAATGATCCAAATAAAATAAACGACTATTTTTTAAACGTGCCTGGAAATAGAAACGTCTCGTTGTCATATTTAACGTACTTTGAGTTCCACTGCTGCGTTAATGACATATTTGAGATAAAGGAGGTAAATGAACTAGAGGTACTAAAGTTATTACAAGTTTAAAATCTAAAGCCATAGGCATTGATGGGATTTCTCTTGATATGATCCGTATGACCCTACCGAAAACACTATCAACTATTACTGCTATGGTGAACAAATCCATTAACTCTAAAATCTATCCGACATTATGGCAACATGCGTTAGTCAAACCCATACCTAAGAACTCAAATCCATTATCTGAAAAGACCTTCGGCCCATCAGTATTCTCCTGTGTCTCTAAAATTATTGAAAAATTGTCGCAGAACAGCTAAACATGTATTTAGATAGAAACAAAATTCTACCGGAAATGCAGTCAGGATTTCGTAAGAACCATAGCACCGACGGCCCTAGCCCAACTTACTGACGATGTACTAACCGCTCAAGATGAAGGAAAAGGCACAATACTAGTATTACTTGATTTTTCTCGTGCATTTGACTGTATAAACGTTTCCTTCTCTTATCAAAGCTTCATTACTATGGATTCAGTAGCAGCGCAGTACAATGGTTCGTTAGTTATTTTAAAACCGACTACAAACTGTAGAACTGAGCGATGACCAAGGAACATTAATACGTTCGCAATCAAAAAATCAAAGCCGGTGCGCCCCAGGATCGAACCTGGCTCAATATTGTTTTCAGTTTACAGTGCTGACTTAGTAAAAACATTAAGCACTGTAAATTCCATTTATACGCAGATGATCTGCAAGTCTACATGTCATGTAATCCGCGTGATACTCAAAGTCGTTAATAAAATAAACGAAGACCTTGAAAGTATAGCCGCGTGGTGCGACTCAAACTGCCTTGTACTAAACGGAACTAAATCTAAACTACTAATTATGGGTTCTAAAAATCAAATAAAAAATATATCAGAAAGAGGGGCATGCATCCAAATTCGAGGGGAAATCGTAGAACGTGTAAATGAGATTCGCAATCTGGGCCTACTAATGGATGACAAACTACAGTTTGAGAACCACATAATAAGTACTAGCAGAAACTGCTTTTATAGACTTAAGGTTCTTTATCAAATAAGGGAGTTTTTAAATTCGGATATTCGGGTAAAATTGTGTGACACACTTGTCCTTTCGAAATTTAATTATATGGACATTGTATATGGTCCGAGACTTTTAGCGCGGTCGCGGTGTCTAGTGCAACGAGTTCAAAATGCATGTGCAAGATTTAGTTTACAATACCGCCCTGCACGCACGTCACCCTTACATTAACAATGCCAAAATGTTAAAAATGGAATATCATGAAAACTGCACATGGCAACTCTCCTATTCAGGTATTAAAAGATAAAACACCTCCTTATCTTGCTGACAAACTCATATGGTCACGTGATGTAAAACTTATAATACACGCACTAGAGAATACTCTCGTCGTGCCTCGTCACCACTCACGCTTTCGAGGAAGTTTCAAATACGCCGCATCCAAGTGCTGGAACGATATACCGCCTCCTTTTCGAAATCTGAAAGCAGTACACACATTCAAAAATAAATATAGAACACAATTACTGCAAAGTCAGATTAACTTTGATCAAAGTTTATAACGCTTTGCACGATTACGTACCTCATCGTCATAGATTATTAACAACGGAGCATCAAAATCGTCCTCTTGAATGCGGCTTTTGTATTCTTTGTCTTCTTATATACTTTTATATTCTTTAATAATTACATAGTGTAGTATATAGCCCCTTATAGTATCTTAATAATCTTAATAATCTCCCCTTTTGTAGCGTCCGTATAGACCTTCTAAGAGCATCTGAAAGCAACATAAACGGGACGTGCTGTGTCGAAGTGGCATTCGACCTTGAATGCTACTTTCTCCCTCTCACTTAAAATAATTACTGTCTCTTTCCCCCGTGTTGTGCATAATTCTGTCATCATAATTTTGTTTAAAACATAATAAAATGAGTATACATATAGCACTGACTTCGGTAAGTCACTAGTTGGACACACTGAAAATCAGCGCCATGGAAAAAAATTCATGGCATTATGCTGAGTGTGCTCCTGTTCCCAGATGACGCCTTGACACGTACAGTATAGGTATTGTAGTTTGTAATATGTAGTATGTTGTAATTTATATTGTATAGCCAATATTATTTGTAAATTATGTGTTTTTTTTTTTTTTATGTTATCTATGATGGCGTCATTTTGGAGAATAAACCTTTCTTTCTTTCTTTCTTTCTTTTCTATTTTGCTGTCGACTGTCACCAAATACATATACTGAAAATTCCTGTCATTTACTAACAGTAATTATTAATAACTCCCATTTAACTAGATATTCAACAGTATAAATCACATTGATATTTACGATCTTGTATTGAATTATAAAAGAGAATGATTAAAAGTGCAACCAAGTTTTCTCACGCCTCAAGATCAAAATAATATAGTGATCGCTTTGGAATTTTTTACAACCGTTCATACTTTACGAATATGGAATTAAATCTATTTAAATAAATGAAATTGAAGTATCTGTTTGTAATGTCAAAATAACAGATTTTTACCAAATACATATTATGAAAGTTGGGAGCGTTGCCGGCCTTTTAGAAAGGAGTAAGCTTTTTTCTTGAAGGTCCCTAAGTCGTATCGGTCCGGAAAAATCGCCGGTGGTAAACAATTCCACAGAGAAGTTGAGCAAGGAATTATTTAAGGAATTATTAGTTTTATACGTGGTAGAGCCATGCTGCAGCTATATTAGTAGTATAGCTGTAGCACGAATGGGCCGGCTCGACCGGAGAAGGACCACGCTCTCACAGAATATTAGCGTAAAATAGCAGCTTAACACTGCTGGGTTTCGTATGGTGAGTTTAGAGAACCGGAGACCCTTTTTACTGGAAGAGAGGCATTCCATCTTAGTCCTCACGGGTGACAACGTATCTGCATTTTGATTCGCAAACGAGGATATGTGTAGATATCTAAGGGCCACAGCAACCACTTACCATCAGATGGACTGTGTGCTTGTTTGTCACCCTATCCTATAAAAAAAAAGGAAGAAAACTCCTAATAAAACGCAGAGTGGTGGACCGTCAAGCATCCAGATGGAAAGGATGGTATTGTGAATTTTGACGCGATGTGCGTTCGTGAAATATGGCGGCTGGAATTATCCAAACCTCAGAGCACTCCCTGTGGTAGATGTGATAGAAAATGCGAAGGGATGCATTATCTCTACGCAGTGCCAGTGAATCAAGCCGATCAGAAAGATCTCGGACGTCAACGATTCGAACCGCTCTGCGCTGGATGCGGTCAAATGGAAGGAGCTGGCACTGGGGTGCCCAGGCCTAGAGATAAGATCAGTATTCCATGTGAAGCCGAATTTGCACTTTGTAAAGTTGCAAGCGATGTGCCGACATGAAATACTGTTCCGCTCTGCTGAGCACGTCAAGCTTTTTAGAGGTCAATTTGCCTTCCTCTCCAAGTGACCACGAAACTGCACACTATTTAATATGTCGCCGACGATTCCGATGCTAGCTAAGGCAGCAAAGGAGTGTTTTGAAACTGTGAAGGTACGACAAAGGGGTTCTTTTTAGCGATAAACGCACCTTAGGAGTAGGAGTACCGGAAAAGAGGCGTTAAAACCGGTGCCAACTTCGGAGCACACGTGTTCAGCACAATGGGTGGGACTCCATAAGTCCCATTCGTCTTGTTGACGTCCAGGGAGAGGATTGCTTTGCGAACCGTGCGCTGTGTAAACCGCACATCCGGCATGGAGCAATCACACCGCGGGGTGGTCGGCGGTGTGTTCCCCCCGTCATCGAGAGTCGAGTTGGACGCAAAGAGGAAGATTAACAGATCGGCTTTCTCCTTTGCGGCATGGGCCAGTGAGTCCCTCTCTATGCTGAGATGGAAGAGATGACTGACAGAAGTTCCGTTAGACAGCCTTGGCAAGAGACCAGAATGCACGGGTTCCCGAAGGAAGGCGAACTAGCTTTTCGGCAATTCTGCCGATGTGCTCTGACCTTGCCTTGGCAATGACTTTTTTGAAGGACCTGGAGGCGGAATTATACTTCTTTTTAAGAGCGCTGGTGTTAACATCCCGGGATGTTGATGCATCAGTCTATGCCCGGTAGCACTCCTGCTTATATTGTGATGCTATTTTACTGAGATCTGCCTCCGATGGGCACCACAGAAGTTGGAATAAAAAGTTCCATATCCTGAAGTACCACATCAGCAACAGAATCAGCAACAACCCTGGGAGTGTCCAACGAGAAGCAATTTCGCACCCAACGGTAGGATGCAAAGAAAGACCCGTAGACACGGGGACAGTCATCGCTGTCTACGCGCAGCCATAGGATGGACAGGTACGTACCTTCAAGACTGCCGAGGAGTTGAAAACAGATGTCTTCTCTGACGCATACGCAAACTCTCCAGCCCCGGGCCCAAAACAGTGTTTTAATTTGTACCCCGGGTAGGTCTATGAGAGATATGAAGTATCAGCCTTTAAGTGACACTTAAGGACACCTGAGTCTCGGTTAAAAAGAGAAAGGTCGGCTTTGTCCCCCCCTCCCTTCGTCCCCCCCGTATACGCGGGGCAGCCTAAGCACCCACGCTCAGGAAGAGTAGGGCAGCTTGGGCGTGGATGCTCAGCGAGGGATTCTCCGTCACCAGGGGTGTTGGTAACCTCCTAGGGTAGTTTTTGTTTGATTCCGCTACCATTCATGGTATTCTGCGAGGTCGTGGTATCACCCTGGTTCGGGCCGGCCCATCCGTGCGACATCAAAAGCTGCCGCGTGGCGCTACCACTGTTAAAACGTAAATATGGAACAAATTCTATTTACTTTTTTTCTCCCCATCATAAATAAAACACCATAAATAAACAACCGATACACAAAAATAAATTATTTTCTTCGTATGAGACAAGTCCAGTCTTAACGAATAAACCAAACACAATGACTGCCTTTCCACCGGGCTCTTTTTTGCGCGAATATTTCTCTAATACTTTCACGTTTTTCGTTAATGCCAAACTCCCACTAGACAATTAATAGAATCAGGCGTTACTTTGCGGAAATCCATTATATTAAAGTTGTAAATATTTACTTTGCAAATATCCGATTAATAATATATTTGCGCGGATATTTGCAAAGCAAATATTTACTACTTTAATATCCCACTAGACACTCTGATCGCGAGTGAAAGAACGTGTCGCTTAAAGGTAGATAATTGACCATAAGTATGCCCGCATGCGGCGACACGGCATAAGCACCTCACAACATGAATCACCCCCCCTACCCCAGCCTACGAATTTGGAGTATATATGAAATAAAAAATACTAACAGACGTATTTTAAATAGCACATCTCAAAAATATTAATTATTTAAATTGCACCTATGTAGTTTATAAATAAAAAATAGGTAAAGATTGCTCACCTTATAACATCGATATAACTTCAAATAATTAGGATTGGGTGCTTTTTGTAATATGAAAAAACTGCACCCTGCTTGTATATAATTGCACCATCGTTAAAAGTTTATAAAATGCATTATTAAGTGCAAAAAGTAAAAAAAAAACAAATTTGTTAATTGACAACAAAGAGTATATAATGACTAGGTTTAAGAGGCAGGAATTACTTAGTCACAGAGCACAATTACTCTCTACCGAGAGAAGAATGCCAACTTCATACTAAAAGGAAACACGTGTTTATACACGAGACTACAAACACCACGTTGGGGCCCAAATAAAACTTTTTGGCGGATTTCAAACCTTTGTATTCTGTAACTTAAAGCGCACCAAGCTACTTTACCAACATCAAAACATGAAGTTTAATTACCCCCAGCCTATTACTGTTTTGAGAATTTTATTGTATTACAGAAAAGCGCAACAATACGTGCAATTTACAATTAAAACCGCTAATCTCTTCGAGAGAATTTCAAGGAAATAGGTATTCTCACAGAAGCTTCACATTATATATTACTATCAATATCATTTTCGTAAGACAACTTATTCATGAGTACAAAAAATCAGCGATCTGCACGATAGACAAACTAGAAACCGCATTGAGCTCCGCCTCAAAAGGTCCGAAAGTTATTCGTGAAAATGAGCGTGCTCTTCTATAAAATTCCACAATCCATTTTAGGCGCCCTATACAAGTTTGATAAAGGAGCGTGTATTTGATTCGCTCCAACTATCCTTGGGACTGCAGTTAATTATGTCAATAATTATAAATATTGTAATTTTATTTTTTAAAAGAGCAACCGCCTATATCCTATTTTGCATATATAAAGGTATGACAAAACTTGCTTATACAGAACAGTAATTATTTACTTAGATAAATCTATATTGTCTTATTTTATAACACAATATCTCTAAACTTAACTCAAACTGTAAAAATCACGAAATCTATAAAATCACGAAATATTGTTAGTCTATTTATTTAAATACGCACGATCAACAGCCCTTTCGTTCATACCCTGACTGAGCCGGCTCGGCGCAAACTATAAAGGTACTCTGTGGCGTAAACATTGAAGTAATATGTACGTACGTAGTACATAATAGCTCAATTGGCGCAAACCGGTTTGTAGTTTGTACCCAGACGGACCGTCGGTGAACCTGTCGGTGAGAGCTCATATGGCGCAGCGATGTGTGCGTGTACTATTGTACTCTTATTTGGTTTTATTAAGTTTTTGCACTTAATATTGTATTTTATGGGTTTTTAACAATGGTGCAGTTATATATTCAAGCAGGATTCAGTTATTTCGTGTTGTGAAAAGTATCCAATTTTAATTATTTGAAGTTATATCGACATTATAAGGTGAACGATCTTTCACTATGTTTTATTTATAAACTAGGTACATTGGTGCAGTTTAAATAATAATTATTTTTGAGATTTGCTTTTAAAAATACGGCTGTCTGTATTTTTTTATATTCACTTCAATTTTATAGGGTGAGGTATGGGGAGTAATTAAATGTCTTAATTATGTCTTGATGTTAGTAAAGTAGCTTGGCGCCCTTTCAAACATTTACTTTTACTAAGGAATGCCCGCTCCGTAAATCTAGTGATTATGTACTCTTTGTCGACACTTAACAAATTTGGTTTTATTAACTTTTTGCAGTTAATATTGAATTTAACGCATTTTTAACGATGGTGCAATTATACTCAAGCAAGGTGCAGTTTTTTCATACTGCGAAAAATACCCAATTCTAATTACTTGAAGTAATATTGACGTTAAAAGGTGAGTGATTTTTAACTATTTTTTATTTCTAAACTACACGGGTGCAGTTTAAATAATTAATAGTTTTGAGATGTGCTATTTAAAATACGTCTGTCAATAAAAAAATTGGTTGCCTGTAAAGTCGGTATACGGGCGAAAGTTTTACGTGACAACGACTTTGAGTGGTAAAATAATTTTATTATGTCTGTCTCTCTCGCTCTTAGGCGGGCTAACCATGCCCGAGTGGAAGGGACGCGTGCCTCTCACTCGCTCTCATTGTGAGCGCATAACGTGAGCGGAGCGTAACGCAGTTTCTTGAAGTGTCACCCGGCAAACCAATTTATAAGACGTTGTCACGTCAAAAATTATGCATATACTCCAAATTCGTAGGCTGGGGTAGGGGGGGTACATGAATCTACCTATCCCATTCATAATTACTTTTACGTTTTACGGAATTAACCGGTTAATTTGGGTGTCAAAACCTGTAAGTAACCGGTAACCTTTACCGTTTAGGTTAGTTAAAAACCGGTTACTTGTTTAACCGGTAATTGAAGGAGCGATATATTTACCGGTAATTAATCGAAATTAACCGCTCTTTTTAAACCGGTTCCGAGCCCTGGTTGCAACTAGTGACATGAGTAACAAGGTACTCATCGTTAAGTACCCTAGGCCGCGAACTTGTCAGCCGCCCTGGTATAACAAAATTAAATGTTTTCAGATCAATAGGAAATGGGCACCTATTTATAGCGTTTTTGCATTAAGCATGCGCCGTATTGTAAAATGGGCACTACAGGTCAAAGAAATACCCACGTTCACCAATTTGAGCCGTCGACAGCGGCTAGTGACAGGCATTTTATGACTTCATATTTTAATTTAATTAAACAAAACGTAAATAGGTAGGTATACAAACGAGTGGGTGAACAAGTAGTTTTACATTTACATAGGATCTTCCAAGCTTAGATTATTTACGATACGATTACGATTCTAGATAACGCCTCAAGCAATGAGCGATGCAACAAAAATTGGCCAGTGTTTACAAGCGTGTTGCGTGAGGCACGCACACACGCTTAGCGGTTGCTGCTGCTTCCACCAGCGTCATTTGTATCTGGGAGTTACCAGCTAATGAATCTATCCCGATAAAATGGGAAAAACTGTAAAATTATGTCATGTTAATAATAAAATCATAAATTATATTTTAATATGGTGCTTTCAATTGTGTGTTTAGTTGTCTGTTGAGATAGAATGTGATTTTTTTGTATAGAAAAATATATCCAAAAAAAAACAATTACGCATTTACAAAATGTTTTATTATGTAATGTATGGTGTCGACTTATAAAAATACTAGAGGTTGGCCGGCGGCTTCGCCTGCGTCATAGTTAAATAATTTATCCTAAGGTATCCTAAAAACCATGTATCCAAATGGTCACATTCGATTTTGACAATTATTATACAATACTATTTAGTAATACTATAACAAAGAGAAAAAATATTTAACACTAAATAAAAAAAACACCCGACTGCGCGGAAGCTTGCAAAACAAAAACAATCGGTCCATCCGTTTAGGCTGTAGGCTCAGCTAAACAATTTTTAAAACGTACCCATATACACATACATACTCATATACTTAGTAATACTGTACCTATCTACCACATATATGTATACTTAGTAATGTTGTACCTCTCTACTTAGTATTAAGAGTTGCAGTCAGTAGCTAGTTGCCCACCAACTGTATTGCGCGTTCCTATCCTATATAATAAATATGTCGTAAAAATAATTCAATCTTTCATTATGGACCCCTTATGGAGTCAGCTCCTAAGCCTTCCTTGATGTATTTCCTCCTTCTGGTGCAGTCGGGTAAAAATGAACATACATCAGCTTTTAAGACAAGTATACGGGGAAATTCGCAATCCAAGACTGGCAACACCAAAAAACGACGCGTTGATTTTGTGAAAAAAATTATCAATTTATTAGTAATTCGTAATTTTCGTTTCGTTTCGTAAATTACTATTAGTTTTGAGTTACTTACCGATGGTAGGAGATTTTGTTAGTTGTTTGTAAACATCCTTTGTAATTTCTGCAGATTTTGATTGCACAACTTGTCTTTTTCACCAAAATAATCTAACGCAAAAAATGAGCCGTGCGTGCGTATCTCTTGGCGTTACAATTAACACCACAGAATACTTTTACTCCCAGTTGACACTGAGGAGTGGGGAGCGCTTTAGAGGCTAACAATTAGCTGATATTTTTATCGACGCTTTTGAGCCGCCGTCTTACAATTAATGTTTGCGATTGCTGAAATTAATTGTAAGAATACCCTCAAAGTGGTAATACTGTTCCCATAAGTCTGTGAAATTTGGGTTAAGCGTTTTTGGATTAATTTTTCGTCATCAGTTGTTAGTAAGAGGCGCCTGTGGAAAATTCCAATAAGATAGCGGTATAATTGACAAATAGGTAGCGGTATATCTTTCTATTTTACGCGAGGCGTAAATTAGGTACCCACATCGTGGTCGGGAAGCAATATCAATGGTGAGAAACCTCTTGTACTGCGTTTGTATGTTGTAGTTGTTGTATTGAATCCGCTTGCCAAGTATGACGATTAAGGCAAACCCTTTCTACAATCGTAGGTCCATGTACAGCAATGGACTTTTAAGAAGAAATCAGTTATAAGAGCTTCTTCCACCGATCAAGAAAGTACCGCGCACTGAAGAGGCCTCTCGATAGAGAGTAATAGTGTTCTGTAGGTGAGGCTGGCCTGAGACCTAAGACAAAAAGAATACTTATTTCCTTCTTTTTATAGAAGAAAAAATATTTTTTATAGAAAAAAATTAAAAGGGATGCAACATCTCTTCGCAGCGCCAGTGATTTGAGCCGATCGAAGAGGACACGGTCGTCGAGCTGGCACTGGGGAGCCCCAGCCCAGAGATGGGAACAGCATTCCATGTGAGGCCATCACCTGCAACTTTGCAAGTTGCAGGCGGTGTGCTGGCATGAAATACTGTCCTGCTCTGCTGAGCACGCCAAGCTTTTAGAGGCCAATTTGGCCTTCTCTTCCAAGTGACCACGAAACTGCACATCATTCGATAAGACGACGCCGAGGATTCCGATACTGGCTGAAGCAACAAGGAGAGTGCCTTGAAACTGAGGAGATACAAAAAAATCCAAGACTTTGTTCAGCAAAGACTCTACTTCAGACACAAGTTTGTTCCGGTACTCAGCGACGTTTTCCCGAGAAATTTTGACACGGCCGGTGTATAGAGCAACACCAGTACTGTCATCCGCATAGCAATGCATGTTACCGGTTTGCAACATATCATTGACATGCAGGAGAAAGCTTATGTCTAAGATATAAGTATTGATTGATACATTTATTTATTGTATGGAATTATGTTAGGTCCTTACATATGAAATTCGCGTTTTGTACAGGAGGAATATAAGGTCAGTTTATTTTTGTAAAATATATTTAATTAATCAAAGTATGCACCGTTGTTCGTTGATCGCTTTACTAAAAAAACCATGGGGGCGAGAATCAATAAACTCTTTGAAAGCGGTTTGGCCGCATCGGAGTTGAATTTTTTTTCTTGTAAGAAGTTGTCCAAATTCCGGAAAATATGGTAATCTGTTAGAGCAAGGTCCGGGGAGTACGGTGGATGTCGCAGACATTCCAATTGTAGCTCATCTAACTTAGTGGTTGTTTGTTGTGCAGTGTGTGGTCTTGCGTTGTCGTGAAGCAGCAGTGGCCTAGAGCGATTGACCAATCTCGGTTGTTTAGTAGCTAGTTCTTCCTTCATGGTTTGCAGTTGCTGACAATAAATATCTGCCGTAATCGTTTGGACAGATTTTAGAAAGCTGTTGTGAACGACACCTGCGCTAGTCCACCAAACACTCACAAGTAACTTTTTCTGAGTCAATTTTCGTTTAGGGCAGGATTTGGCTGGGTCTCCAGGGTTCAGCCATTGCGACGAGCGCTTCCGATTATCATACAGTATCCACTTTTCATCACAAATAATAATTTGATTTAAAATCCCTTCATTATTGTGTCGGTTGAGCAAAGTAATACATCAGTCGACGCGTGTTTGCATGTTCGATTCATTCAAGCCTGCAGCTATCTCTGAAGTGCTTTGTGATGGATCCGCTTCCACAATAGCCTTTAATTCTTCATTTTCCACTTTGGTCTCCGGCCGTCCACGGGGTTGGTTCTGAAGGTCGAAATTTCCAGGACGAAAACGTTGAAACCAAAAACGTATCATGCTTTCTTTTGCGATACCAGCGCACTACACATCATTAATCCTTCGAGCTGTTTCTGCAGCACTGGTGCCACGGTAGAACTCGTACTCGTAAATATACCGATATTTCATGTTTTCCATTGTGCAGTAATAAGCGACGCCAAAGAATAAAATAATGAGGAAAAAACAAATGAATGACTGTTTTCAAAACTCAAATGTACCAGCTAAATGAATTTTTAAATTTGAATTTGGTATTCTTAACCAAAGAGGAGATATTACAGATCAAAGTGGTCAGTACAACAAAACGCTAATTTCATATGTAAGGACCTAATATTAAAATGATACATAAATAGAATGGTAGGTATGCCTGGGTATAGAATTTTTATCGATATATTTTGTAACACAATCCTATCTTTATTATTAGTTCCGTGGACGCTCACTTCTGCTGTCAGCGCCAAAATGGCGAAAATCAAATCGCCTCATTATGACACGGTGTATAACCAGTCCAGAGTACTTGTATTCTATTACAGGTCAGTGGAGTAATTACATACATCACAAACTAAAAAGAAGACATACATTTATAACCCTACGTTTGCACCGAAAAACAAAATAAATCTCACAACATGTTTCGTTGATGGACGCGTTCGCACTCACAGAAACTGTGTAAAATTTTAAACAGATATTAAGATTTGTTGTTATCTGTGTTCACATTGAGTACAACATAGACATTCTATTTGTTTATCTATAGATCTGTCAACGTTAGTGTTCGCACTGTTGTTTTTATGTTTCGCGATTTGTTTTAAAATGTGTTTTTTTATCCAATCTAATTGGTAAACATCACAAAACACTATTACTCCTAGTGGAGAAGAACGATAAGTTCATATAAAATAAATGTCATTTATACCCACTAACTCCGCCTATGGTATAGTAGAAACCTGCAATTCTCACGTGTGGCGGGAAAATTAATACAAATTGAATTTCTTATATTTTATTTTTAGGAGGATTCTCAAAACGTCAATTCTCAAAACGTCATCAATGTTATGAAGCGTTTATTTTTGGTTACAATTTATGTTATATACAGTTTAAAATATAGAATGTTTTCAATTATTTTGTTAATTTTGATATTTTGCAAAGAAAAAAGTCAGGTTGTTGATAATTTGCATTAATTTGGTAAATACATTTTTATACAAAATATTTTACATGTACGCTAGGGATTGACTCAACTATATCAAAATTAATGTCGATATTTATATTGAATGTTTATAATGAATCGACAGACTTGCCTACACAACAAGAAAAAAAATCCTCGGTTTGCGTTTTAAAATGAAATTTTATTTTGCCGTTTGTCAGATTCCCTCCGGATTCTATAATTAGAAAAAGTGGTTAAGGTTCATTGGACGGGTTGGTTGGAATGCAAAGAAGAATTCAACAATTTGCAGCAAACATTTTCTTGAGAAGTATAAAAGAAAAAGTAGAATAAAAACAATTTTATTAAAAGGAGTCATTTCTACATTATTTGTACAAGTAAGTAAAATATTGTTATAATAATACTTCTAAAATTTAACTTTCAAAACTTTAGATAAATATAGAGACAGATTTTCATACATTGTAAAACTGTAGTACATTAAAGACAAAAAAATCTTGAGATTATCCTCTTTAAGGAAGCGTTTGCAAAATTGATAGGTATAGAATCGAACTATTACATTGACACGGGTCACACACACAAGTGTACGCACGGTTAGCTGCGGGTGTGGGAATCGTAATCAAGTAAAAACATTTTGATAATTTGAAAGATTGATTTTTTTTTCTCATTTCTTATACCTACAAAAATATATTACATACGAAATACGAATAGCTGCTCCAGAGACTGCTAGGCACTAGAAGCCCACTACTAGCAGTGAGATGGTGGCTGTGGACTTTGGGCTGGTTTTGTTAGTTATGATAAGACTTTAGCTTCGGACTTGGTGAAGTGACTTGAAGGTATACTTCGGTGACAGCTATCTCCATCAAGTCCGGGGGTAAGTTCTTATCATAACTAACAAAACGAGCCCAAACTCGGCACACCTAGTTATACTCGTCCAGGAATTCCAGCAGTAGTCACCGACGTACACCATCAGGTCACTTCATCAAGTTCGGGGGTAAGGTCTAATCATAACTAACAAAACGAGCCCAAACTTGGCACACCTAGTTCTACTCGTCCAGGAGTTCCAGTAATGGTCACCGAAGTACACCATGAAGTCTCTCCATCAAGTCCGGAGGTAAAGTCTCATCATAACTAACAAAACGAGCCCAAACTCGGCACATCTAGTTCTACTCGTCTAGGAGTTCCAGTAGCAGTCACCGATGTACACTTTCAGATCACTCCATAAAGTCCAAGACGAATAGGCATTTATATATATAAATCCCACTTACTTTCAGCGAAACAAAATATTATAACAAAAATGTGTGATTATAAAAATAATAATATTATTTTGCCTTGTCAAGTACCTATGTATCAAATTCGAATATTTTGTGTATGTACAGCGATCTTTTTCCGATACTGCAATCAGGCAGGCGACACAGTATCCACTCACGACGGCGGCCGAGCGTGTGTGGGTTTGTCGAAATTTTTGTACAACAAATCAAAACAGGCACCAAAAATAAAATAAACCTTATTGCAATCCATTATGATTCATCCATATTAGCAAAATATGTGAAAAATAAACATCAGTTTTTATTTTATTTTACGACTATTTGTGACATTTTGATAAAACGTAAACACCACTATTTTTTATTGAATATGTCTGCCTACTTATAGTATTTTTACAAATCTTAATATATGTTGATAATAGAACAAAAAATGTACCGAAACATGAGCCGGTATCGTTAATTTTGTAGAAAATGGCTAGGGAAGATCGTTTTTACAATATAAAAAACTGTTATTTTCAACAAAAAAGTTACCACCATTTGAAGATGAAGAACCATTCTATACGTGGTAGCAATTAGCTATGTTTGATTTGGTTTAGTTTTGTCACAAAATGTACCGAAAAACAGCATAATTTCGCCCGATTTGCAAACGCACCCTTAAGTCATTATGAACCCAACTAAGTATCTATTTATCAACCAAAATAAATTTATAACCTTACTTAACCAACCGCACAGCCTTACGGTCACACTAGTACAATATTCATAGCATCACGCTATTTTCCCCAAGGGGTTGAGCGGAGCTTCGGAACTTTGGATTATATTCCCAAGTCACAATGATAAAACTTTTAGCGTAGTTAGGTATAGATATTTAGTAATGCTCCTGAAGCGCTACTAGACGACCGCGCATGAGACGTGATAGTATAAATTCCATAGTATTTGATACTCACAACGGTCGATGCCCGATTCATGCTTGATGGCCGACGACATTGTCGCTAGGGCTTAAATAGCGTGGTTCATCCCCTACAGCGCTAGTCGAAGAGAAGAGGAACTCGTGGTTAAGTAATAGCTGCGCAGATCAATAGATCTGCGAGATTAAGTTGCACTTGCCGCGGTCAGTCCATGAATGAGTGACCATTTTCTTAACATACCGAGATTGAGAGAACAGAGAGTGCATCTGTATCCTCAGACACTTAGTGCACTTTACTGTGTTAAGATCATTATGTTTTTAAAATTCATGCAGCTAAAATGGTAATAAGTTTATTATTACTTTATACTTTTCAGGGACAGATGAAAGAGTATAAACATGAAGCATGATGAAGCCTCATAAACATATTGGCCTTGAAACAGAGCAATCTTATTTAACTGATTCCTACAAGTTTCCTTCCTTAAATTATTAAGTTTACATTCATAATTAAGTCGAATGTTAAAATAAACTTCTATAATGTATTTAATTATTAATTATTAAATGTTTGTAATTATCACAAGTAATACTTATATGAAAAATAAAGCAGCCGTGCCCCCGTTTTTATTTCCCCATCAAAACATTTTATAAAATGTATAAAATATAAATAGGTATATAATTAGTTAAGTATCTACCTATTTATATTAACAATATGTTAATATAAATAGGTAGCTTACAGCTTATTCCCAGGAACATGTTATATGAATATTTTTTATTGTAAAATTCAGTTAATTTTTGAAGTTATACAACTTCATGCACTAAACAATTTTTTATAATCTTTTTACCGCTTCCTTAACAATCTTGTTCGATAGTCCTTGTAAGTAAAATATACATCACTAGCTAACGCACACAATGACAAATCAAAATTGGTCACGTGTTTTCGGGCTGTCAGGTGGTTTATACGCGTAGTATATTCTAAGTATATGGTTTTAGTTAATACGTAAGGTGAAAAAGATGGTAAGTTGTAGCATTTTAGGATGCAACAGCATCAGTCAACGAAAAATTGATAATATTACCTTTCATCGTTAAGTTTCTTTTGTGCTTACATTTGCTACTTGTATTGATTAATATCTATTGTTTTGAATATAAAATGTAATATTTCATGTTAATATCCTTTGTGATGTATTTTGTCAAATATTTGGACTCCCAAATTGTAAATTCTGCATGATAATGCCCCTTAATTTTAACGGACATTCGAAAGCTTAAAGTCATAGCAAACGTGTACTTTTTGATTTGGTAGGATTATGGAAGGGATATCAGCGAGTACAATAATGTTTTCCCATTTATTGTGATTAGTAGTTATGTCCATAAATATGAATCATATAATGTTATACATATACATACACTTTTATGTTCAGCTTTAAAGGAAACACTCCTTATTGCCCTACAACTCTTCATTCATTTCCTATATTATGTAGACGTCACAAATAATGTGTAAGTATCTACCTGAAAACATGTTTGGGTTCAAGTACATAAATATTGGGCAAAGTATATTTAATTTCACAAGATATGTATTGCCTGAAATCAGATGCACAAAACTTTATTGCATTCCATTAATTCCATAATACATTAGCAACAAATACATTACAATATTTATTAAAAAAATAAAAAAATATGTCATACTTATATAAATATAAATAAATATAGATAAAATAATAAATAAATAAATAAGTCTTAATCTTAAGGTACACAATAACACAACAACCTAAAATAATATTCTCAATTAATGATGTAGAAAAAATTTGATGATAATATACTTACCGTTGCCATTAGTCATTATCAAAAGTCAAAAGTTATAGGTTTTGTGATAGTTGCCTAACTTGGCAGGAGGATTGGCAACTGCAGTTACTTTGCAGACAAACTATGTAGGAGGCTGGGAGGTCTATGTTCAGCTGTGGAGGACATTGTTAGGCTGTAAATGTATTAATGAACAATATCTAAAGCTTAATATGTACATAATTTTTTTAAATGTTTGGTATGAATAATATTATCATTACATTTACATATACCTGGTATTTAATTAAATCAATTGATATTGTATTAATTGTTATAGGTATTGTATTTATGCACAGATACTCATATTAGAATGTTTTTTTGTTAAATACCTTGATATAAAAGTGTACTATATATTTAATATATTAATTTCTTTTAAATATATTATTTTACAGCTTTCCTAAAGAATCAGCTATCCGTAATTGTTGGATAATCGCTACCGGCCGTGATTATAGGTAACCAACAAAACTTAGCAGTGTATGCTCAAAACATTTTGACCCTCTTTGTTTTAGGCGGACTAAATATGCTTAATTTATGTAACTTATAATATAAATAAGATAAAATTTTCAAAATGTTATAATTTCTTGTTGTGTCTTGTTGTTTCTCCATAAGTGATATAAGTTTGACCTTGTTGGTAGTTATGATTTTTGACATTGTTCTCTATGTATTAAAAATTGACTAGCATTGCTTAATTTATTTATGGTTCTTGACATTTTATTTTCAAATGCTGACATTCTGTATTATTATGACTTGTAATAATTTTATTGTAATGTATATTTATCTTAGATTATTTACTCTCTAGATAACGCGTCACGCATTGAGCGATGCAACAAAAACTGGCCAGTTTTTACAAGCGTGTATGCGTGAGGTACGCACACACGCTTAGCGGTTGCTATGGCCACAGATTAAATAACTATGGCTTACACCAGCGTCATTTGTATCTGGGAGATACCAGCTAATGAATCTATCCCGATAAAATGTGGAAAAACTGTAAAATTATGTCATGTTAATAAAATCATAAATTATAATATTTTAATATGGTGTTCCAATTGTGTGTTTAGTTGTCTGTTAAGTTTTAACCTATTTTCCTTATAAAGAAAAATATAATCAAATAAAAATCAATTACGCATTTACAAAATATGTTTTATTATTTAATGTATGGTGTCGACTTATAAAAATACTAGAGTTTGGCCGGCGGCTTCGCCTGCGTCATAGTTAAATAATTTATCCCGCGGGTACCCTTTACCGCAATATTTTATCCCATAGCGTTTCTACAGTTTAATAGATCCTTTTAAGAAGAATTATTCCGTCCTGCATTGTTGTGCCACCACCTTTGCATCTAAGGTCACCCCCAGGAACACAGTAGTCTATTTTGAACCTATCATTATTTACCATTAAATGTTTGTAACTACTAATTTAATGGCCCTCTCTTTGAATTTGTTTTTTAAATAATTTGCGTTTTGAGGTTGCATCACTTTTTACATTATCTAATTTAGCTATATGATAACAGCGTATGGTCAAATATTTTTCGGCGACCAGTCTTATTAGGTTCACTTGGTGAAGAGAACCACACGCGTGTTAAGTTTCAACTTTAAAATAAGTATTTTAATGACCAATGAATTGTTTTAATATACAAGATAAAATTTTTGTGTAAGTTGGCCTAGTCATAATAAAATTTTGTCTAAGAAACTTTCTGATTACTGTCTCCGAAGTCTTACATATAGAATATACATCCCTTGAAGCATAAATCAATCCGTCTTCATCCCATGCGCTAATAGAATAATAAACATACATCAGCTTTTAAGACAACTATACGGGGAAATTCGCAATCCAAGACTGGCAACACCAAAAAACAACGCGTTGATTTTGTAAATAAAATTATCAATTTATTAGTTTTGTTTTCGTAAATTACTATTACTTTTGAGTTACTTAGCGTTGGTAGGAGAGTTTGTTAGTTGTTTGTAAACGTCCTTTGTAATTTCTGCAGATTTTGATCGCACAACTTGTCATTTTCACCAAAATAATCTAACACAAAAAATGGGCCGTGCGTGTGTATCTCGTGGCGTTACAATTGACAGTGAGGAGCGGGGAGCGCTTTAGAGGCTAACAGTTAGCTGATATTTTTTTCGACGCTTTTGAGCCGCCGTTACTCTATCTAGAGAGTAAATAATCTAAGATATTTATTTGATTTTCATTCTGTAATTTGATTGCATGACAATGACAAAATATTTAAGTACTTATAGATAGATTGATTAAATATGAATCCTTCATTTATGAATGTAAGAACTTTATCTGTACTACCTTGTTTTATGCAAGTAAAGATTTAAATAAAATAAATAAATAAATAATTTTAAGTACTGACCTAAATATACAAATGACTAATTTATTATGCAATAATAATTGTAAAACTGTCTCTGGGAATGCCTACCAATGAGACATTTAGTCCCCCCTTAATCCCTTTTATAAAGGTGTTATAAACAATAATGTGTAAATAAATTAAGAAATAAATGTAATAATTATATTATTTCCATTTAACCTTCAAGCGGGCGCGTGGTCATTTGTAACCGGAGCGGGCGCGCGTAACCGAAAAGACCTATGGGATGAATAAGAGAAATAAAGCACTAATTATTCAATATTTATTTATTTATTTGTACTCAGATATATTATCATTGTCTTTAAAGTCTGATTTGTCAAAAAAAGTAATTAAAATTATGAAAAAGAAACAATTATTAAATTAATTAACATAATTCAAATATTCTTTGAATGAAAACAAAAATTAGGAACACAAAACCCTTTTTCATATCTCAGGCTAGTTTATATACCTAGTCTAATAATAAAAATTACAAAATAAGAATAAAAATTAATTAACTTTGGTTTAGTTTTCATCAGAATCAGTTTCTTCGTCCATATAACATTGATTGCATATAAATGTTGTATGACTTCTGCAAATATTTATCATACATAACACATTGCGTTTTGATTGCCTCCTTTTTTGACTGGACATATTTTACAGGTTCCCCTGCATGTGCCAGAACTACCTGCTTTCGTGTCACTATCCTCCATATTCAAATGCTCCCTTATGTTTCGTTTAGTTTTCTTGGAAGGCCTAACATCGTTGATCTTCTTTGGACGTACTCTTTTGTCAAGTCAGTGCCTAATGCCCGTAAATACATTCGCCTTTTTCGTAGAGTCACATTATTTGCTCTCAATATCACCATACTATTTATTCCTGCAATATCCAGAAGACGAAGAATGTCAATGGCCATCTATTATTCTTCCTTGAAACCGAATACATTTTTGCTTTTTTATCGACTTCATCGACACCCCCCTTTGTTTTATTGTAAAAAGTAACTATGCTGGGTTTGCGCTTTTCATTTGTACTTTCATCAATTTCTGCAGCACAATGAAGTGATGATATAAGAACTACAGATCTTTTCTTTTTAGGCACGTAAGATACGAGTGTAGCTGTATCTGAAAATCCAAATTGACTTGAATATTCAGGTTGGTTTTTATGTATAAAGCAAGGAGGTATTTCTTTCTTGTTTTTACGCATGGTACCCACAACAGAAATCTTATAATTCTTGGCCAAATCGTTCATCAGCGGCACACTGGTATACCAATTGTCGATGGTAAGGTTTCTTCCAGTGCCAGAAATTGGTGTAATTAGCCTCTTCACGACGTCTGCCGCAGCATTACTCAACTGATATGGGCCTTCAGGCTGCTTGCCAGCATAAAGTTCAATATTTAGGACGTAAAACGTAGCAGCATCTACTAGTGGATAAAGTTTGATTCCGTATTTGTCGGGTTTTGATTTCATGTACTGTCGGAAAGGACATTTTCCTCGAAAGCCAACCATCATCTCATCGATTACAACGTTCTCTCCCACTGAATATGGCAAAAGACAGTTTTGTGTAAACATATCTAAAACTTCTCTTATTGGCGCAGCTTTGTCTAGAGTACGACGAGCTTGTCGCGTACTAGCATCATCAAACCGCAATGAATTCAGTAGAAATTTTACTCTTTTCACTGACATAGTAGTAGGAAAAATAGGCATACCTGTCCCATCACTTGCATATAAATCTTCTAAATTGGCGTGTGATGTCTTCAAGGATCTATACAACAATCCGAAAAGTGCTCAATTTCCACCGCATCTGTCGGTTTGCAGTCACGTATACTGTTAAACGATGGCGCTTTTTAAAATAAATTCGTTGGTATATCTAACAACTTTTCAATAATATTCTCTGAAATGAATAAACTCCAGGCTTGCGTAAATGTTGTCATCACACCATTCCTACGAGTGCCTGCATCTTCCGTGAGAATATTTTGAACTTGACGCCTCAGTCTGTTGTTAGATTTATGCCACTTCGTTACTTTATCGCGCCCTGTAAAACAGCTACTTATTTCTGAAAGTGGCAAATCATCCTCTTCTGAGTCCGAGCAGTTTGATTCCTCAGCAGATCGAGGTTCCTCCGCAACGATGTGGTCGGAAGTTTCAGAGCCTTGGTCGCTGAGCTCTGATTCACTCTCTTCTTCGTCTTCTCTTAGTAATTCCTCGAGTATTGCACTTTGTGGTAACCGTCTAAGCCTCATTTTATATAAAAAAATCCAAGCTTAATTCGATAATATTGAATGATGGCCGAAGAACTACTACGAGCGTGAACGAGGGTATGTCGCGTTGAGCGTCACGCGTAACCTTTTCGACGACAGGCGCGTGTAGTCTTTTCGACGACTGCACCGGGACTAAAACAATTGCGATCTGTGGGTGGGGCGCTGAGCGACGGTTTATTCTTTATTTTACTCCCAATGACATAGCGACAAGCTACTAGAAATGAGAAATAAATGTGATGGGTAACAATAATAATATGAACGAAAATGTACTAAGCGCGGTCGATTCGACTACGCGCCCGCTTGAAGGTTAATTGACATAAATAATGTAATAAAGATGTTTTTGACAAGAGATAGGTATTACCTATCTAAGTATAGTTTAGGAGTTGTACCTCATTATTTATACCACTAAAATAATATATTATATACAAGGCATATAATATATAGACTCCCTTCTAATCCGATTCTAACAACCAGCACCCAAGAATTTCTGCCATGCAAACGTATAAATCAAGTTTATAAATGCATATTCTTAAGAAATTCTAAAGCTACTCAAACCAAGAAATAGAACGAATGCTCTAGAAAGAAGACAAAAATTTCGTTAATTTTGTTGTTTATTAATGTAATGAAAAATTAATAAATAATCGTTTGTTTATCTTAATTTTATTGAATTATATTTTATATATAATTGTTTTCATTTGTTTTACTTAATGTAAAATTGTTAATATTTCTAAATGTTGTGTAAGTACACAAAATTTAGTTCCTTTTCCTTTTTAAATTTCAATATATTTTCATTTAAATAGAATATATATCTTTAGAGTCTATCAAAAGTCCACTGCTGAACATAAACATAAACATAGTTATTTGCCATAGTTGCAACGCTTGGCAAGCGGGTTGGCAACCACTGTTTTTTTTTATTTAGCTGTTATCAGGAAAATGCTGCTGTTTATCTTCTTTGTTGTTTCCCTATGTCGCCTCATACACCACCCATGGAATGATATGAGGTAGCAGATAATCTTACACTGCATGGTAAATTAAAATAGAATATTATAAAACATTCGTTTTTATTTTATATACCAACATATTACAAAAACAAACCATTAGGTAACATGATTAAGTCACCTAACCATAAGTAAGTCACCTAAAAGGCCTTCCTAGATGACATTTGCCATAGTTGCCACCCTGCGTGAAAATATGCGTTATACTGGTTGTCCACCGCAGTTTTTATTATTTTAAGTTTTCATCAGGAAAGTGCTGCTGCCCTATCCCCATCTTGTATTATTGCTTACGACACGGGTAGTATCATCCCATGTATAGACAAATTCTCTTGTACGCCACAACTTGCCGCACACAAGCTACCAACAATAAGTCATGCAGGAAATTGCAGGAGTTGGCTCAGAACCGTGTTTTATACTACTGTTACGAGCTTGGGGTTCGAGACAATTAAAACTGCCGAGTGAATTACAAAATTGACACTTTAATTACAGAACACTAATTACAACTAAAAACCACACTAATAACAAAATACAATTGTACTACAGATCACTTTAATTCGCAGTTGTATCGCTTCAGTATTCGCTTGTATCCCAATTCAATACTGACTCGGTCGCGGTCTATACCGGCCTTATATAGGGCCTCAGATAGTTTCCAGAACCTACTGTAGAAACATCTAGAATGTTCAGTACATATCGGTCCCGAAATTTCTAGAAGGATCTTGACTCTCCTAGTTCTGCTACTCGATACTAGGGGCGCTAGTGGTAACTAGTGTTGCCATGTATAAACCATTAATAGTGGCGCGCAACACTGCCCCCTCCTGAACGCTCGTCCCGAGCATTGGCCATATAATAACGCGCCAGTCGATCCACATGGACGATCTTGAAGTACCTCTTGCACCTTTCTGTATCCGGTAGGTTACGTCATTGATCCTTGTCACAATCCGGTGGTCGTCCCATTTAGCTTGAAGCTTAGGAGATTTCCCTTTGCTGCGAACTGGATTGTGTAACCACTAGTGAACCTTCGTCAAACCCTTTGTTGTTCATTTGCGGTCATACCGTGTTTTCATCTTCTCAGACGTTTGCTGGCCCGACTGTCTGACGTGCTCATAAATGTCATTCATTTTGTCCCGCAAGTCATTTGCATAATCGGTTATACTGCGTGGGGCATCAGGTGGTATTCGGTGATCAGGTCTGCAGGCAGCCGTAATTCTCTCCCAAAATTTGCTAAAGCTGGTGTCACTGATGTACTTTCGTGAACAGCGCTTCGATATGACAACAAAACGGTTGTATGTGCCTGTCCCAGTCTCGTTGCCGTTTTCCACAACTTTGCTAGGTACCTCTCAATGTCTGATTAAATCTTTCTACCATTCCATCAGATTGTGGGTGGTAAGAAGTTGTTCTTGTTTTATAATTACCCATAACTCGGCAAGTTTCTGGAATATTGAGACTCAAAATTCCTCCTTGATCGCTGTGAATCTCTAAAGGTACTCCAAAACGACAGAAGACTTCATGAACTAGTTTATCTGCAACTGTTGAAGCTTCTTGATTTGGAATGGCGAAGACTTCTGGCCACTTAGTGAAGTAATCCATCACAACCATGAAATACTTGTTACCACTTTCACTTTCAAAACAGCCCCACAACGTCAATAGCTATCCTCTCCATGGTGCACCAACATTGTACAATTTCAATGCACCTCTACGAGTTTGAGGTCCCTTACAGCCGCACAACTTGTACATTTGCGACACCAGTCCTCGACATCGTCACGACAGTGGACCCACTAAAACCGTTCTCGGATCTTCAGTAGAGTTCGTTTAACTCCCAGGTGGCCTCCTGAACAACCATTATGGTACAGCTGTAGAACATCCGGTACTTTAGCTTTAGGGACAACCATTTGCAAATGACAACTGTCTCCTCGAACATTTTCCCATTTACGGCACAGGACTCCATCCTGAATCAGCAAGCTGTCCCATTGGGCCCAATAGCTTTTCGTGGTCGAACTCATCGCTGAGACGTCACTCCACTTGGGCTTAGGGCACTGGCCTTCATCCATTCCAGAATCGGCGATGTCCGGATCTTCCTGCTGTGCATGTTGTAGGCTGTCCTTCCACTCATTGCAGAGCTGGTCTGTCCTGAGCATCCTCACAGATACTACTTCCTTACCCTCTTGCCTGGTACAATGCTTGCAATCTTCAGGACAAGGTCTTCTTGACAATGCATCTGCGTTGCCATGAGATTTCCCGCTGTGCTGGGCGGTGCGGATAGCCGCACTGCCCCTCGAGATAGTTCACCTTCCTTTCTACAGTTCGCTTGGGGCAGCTGGATCGAAGATGGCCCTTTCCCCACAGCCGTAGCACCTAGGGCTGTATCCTTTATTATGTTGCGAACTGCAGCTGCTGCAACCTCCTGACGCGATGGGATCGATGATCCTGCCGTACGGCTTCCACCTCCAGTGCATGGGCTAACGCGTCCTTAAGCGTCTCGTGGTGCCCGAGCCTCACAGCAGCTCTGACTTCAAGGTCGCGGGTGCCGTCGATGAATGTCTGCACCAGGTTCCTACAATGAGCGCAGGTACAGACTGGTATGCTTTTCGAACCAGCTTTTCCACCTCAAGGCCCACTGCTGCAGGTTTTCGTTGCTGCGTTGCGCGATCTTTGAGCTGCGCACGAAAGACGTGTTCCAGGTGAGCGTCGCCATATCGCCTCCAATGCCTCAAGGGCTGCTCGTAAGTCACTTCCTTACCGAGGCTTCCAGAACAGTTAAGGCCTGGTCGCGCAGGCCTAGGGTGAGCAGTCATGGCCTGACTTTTATTCCAGCCGTTCGCCTTCGCGACAGCCTCGAACTGGATTTTGTGGCCGACCAGGAAGAAGTCCCGTCGAACGGCGGCACTTTGAATCCACATGCGAAGGTGTTGTAGCTACCACGGGAGCTGTAATTCCATCCCCAATTTTTAGTTCGTCCAGCGTTTTCTTCGTCAGCCATCACGTTGTCAACCCGATTGTTCACTTGGTTGATTCGGGTTTCAGCTTCCGACAGGCGGTTGTCATGTTGAGCAACCCTATCCTTCACCTCCTTATCTCTTTCCCGAAGGTAGCGTGAAGGTCCTTCACGAGAAGCATCTGCTCCTCCTGTCCCCGCTGCAGCCGCTCTTCCAACCGACGGGCCAGTTCTTCCTGTCGGCGGGCCTGTTCCTCCTGTCGGCGGGCCTGCTCCTGCAGCATCATCATCAGAGCACCTAAGTCAGGTGCTGCAAATGCAGGAGCTGCTGACGTGCCGACCTCCGTGGTCGGCAGCTGGCCCTCCGACGCTTGCGATGTTGTACCACCAAATCGTTTCTGGTCCGTCTCCTGTTGGCGTTGACTTCGGTACGGATACCCTCCGTGTCATCTTTAGGTAAAATCGGCATGATTAAATCCACTTCTGACACCAATTGTTACGAGCTTGGGGTTCGAGACAATTAAAACTGCCGAGTGAATTACAAAATTGACACTTTAATTACAGAACACTAATTACAACTAAAAACCACACTAATAACAAAATACAATTGTACTACAGATCACTTTAATTCGCAGTTGTATCGCTTCGAAGTATTCGCTTGTATCGCCAATTCAATACTGACTCGGTCGCGGTCTATACCGGCCTTATATAGGGCCTCAGATAGTTTCAGAACCTACTGTGAAACATCTAGAATGTTCAGTACATATCGGTCCCAGAATTTCTAGAAGGATCTTGACTCTCTAGTTCTTGGCCAAATCGTTCATCAGCGGCACACTGGTATACCAATTGTCGATGGTAAGGTTTCTTCAGTGCCAGAAATTGGTGTAATTAGCCTCTTCACGACGTCTGCCGCAGCATTACTCAACTGATATGGGCCTTCAGGCTGCTTGCCAGCATAAAGTTCAATATTTAGGACGTAAAACGTGGCAGCATCTACTAGTGGATAAAGTTTGATTCCGTATTTGTCGGGTTTTGATTTCATGTACTGTCGGAAAGGACATTTTCCTCAAGCCAACCATCATCTCATCGATTACAACGTTCTCTCCCACTGAATATGGCAAAGACAGTTTGTGTAAACATATCTAAAACTTCTCTTATTGGCGCAGCTTTGTCTAGAGTACGACAGGCTTGTCGCGTACTAGCATCATCAAACCGCAATGAATTCAGTAGAAATTTTACTCTTTTCACTGACATAGTAGTAGGAAAAATAGGCATACCTGTCCCATCACTTGCATATAAATCTTCTAAATTGGCGTGTGATGTCTTCAAGGATCCCGCTATGTACAACAATCCGAAAAGTGCTCGAATTTCCACCGCATCTGTCGGTTTGCAGTCACGTATTCTGTTAAACAATGGCGTTTTTTAAATAAATTCGTTGGTATATCTAACAACTTTTTCAATAATATTCTCTGAAATGAATAAACTCCAGGCTTGCGTAAATGTTGTCATCCCCACACCATTCCTACGAGTGCCTGCATCTTCCGTGAGAATATTTTGAACTTGACGCCTCACTCTGTTATTGTTAGATTTATGCCACTTCGTTACTTTATCGCGCCCTGTAAAACAGCTACTTATTTCTGAAAGTGGCAAATCATCCTCTTCTGAGTCCGAGCAGTTTGATTCCTCAGCAGATCGAGGTTCCTCCGCAACGATGTGGTCGGAAGTTTCAGAGCCTTGGTCGCTGAGCTCTGATTCACTCTCTTCTTCGTCTTCTCTTAGTAATTCCTCGAGTATTGCACTTTGTGGTAACCGTCTAAGCCTCATTTTATATAAAAAAATCCAAGCTTAATTCGATAATATTGAATGATGGCCGAAGAACTACTACTACGAGCGTGAACGAGGGTATGTCGCGTTGAGCGTCACGCGTAACCTTTTCGACGACAGGCGCGTGTAGTCTTTTCGACGACTGCACCGGGACTAAAACAATTGCGATCTGTGGAGTGGGGGGAGCGCCCCGAGCGACGGTTTATTCTTTATTTTACTCCCAATGACATAGCGACAAGCTACTAGAAATGAGAAATAAATGTGATGGGTAACAATAATAATATGAACGAAAATGTACTAAGCGCGGTCGATTCGACTACGCACGCCCGCTTGAAGGTTAATTGACATAAATAATGTAATAAAGATGTTTTTGACAAGAGATAGGTATTACCTATCTAAGTATAGTTTAGGAGTTGTACCTCATTATTTATACCACTAAAATAATATATTATATACAAGGCATATAATATATAGACTCCTTCTAATCCGATTCTAACAACCAGCACCCAAAATTTCTGCCATGCAAACGTATAAATCAAGTTTATAAATGCATATTCTTAAGAAATTCTAAAGCTACTCAAACCAAGAAATAGAAAGAAGACAAAATTTCGTTAATTTTGTTGTTTATTAATGTAATGAAAAATTAATAAATAATCGTTTGTTTATCTTAATTTTATTGAATTATATTTTATATATAATTGTTTTCATTTGTTTTACTTAATGTAAAATTGTTAATATTTCTAAATGTTGTGTAAGTACACAAAATTTAGTTCCTTTTCCTTTTTAAATTTCAATATATTTTCATTTAAATAGAATATATATCTTTAGAGTCTATCAAAAGTCCACTGCTGAACATAAACATAAACATAAACATAGTTATTTGCCATAGTTGCAACGCTTGGCAAGCGGATTGGCAACCACTGTTTTTTTTTATTTAGCTGTTATCAGAAAAATGCTGCTGTTTATCTTCTTTGTTGTTTCCCTATGTCGCCTCATACACCACCCATGGAATGATATGAGGTAGCAGATAATCTTACAATGCATGGTAAATTAAAATAGAATATTATAAAACATTCGTTTTTATTTTATATACCAACATATTACAAAAACAAACCATTAGGTAACATGATTAAGTCACCTAACCATAAGTAAGTCACCTAAAAAAGGCCTTCCCTAGATGACATTTGCCATAGTTGCCACGCCTGCGTGAAAATATGCGTTATACTGGTTGTCCACCGCAGTTTTTTATTATTTTAAGTTTTCATTAGGAAAGTGCTGCTGCCCTATCCCCATCTTGTATTATTGCTTACGACACGGGGTAGTATCATCCCATGTATAGACAAATTCTCTTGTACGCCACAACTTGCCGCACACAAGCTACCAACTTAGTAAGTCATGCAGGAAATTGCAGGAGTTGGCTCAGAACCGTGTTTTATACTACAAAACCTAAGTGGAAACCTTTTCCTTTCGGAGGTCTGTGTTCAGCATTGAACTTGTGATGGACTGGTATGTTAAAACATTATAGATTTTTTTTTTGTAAAAACAACATAAAACTCGACACGAGGAAATTTTTGATAATTTTAATATTTTTATTCTTAATTAATATTTAAGTACATACTTAACATATTGCTACTTATAAGCGATATCACACTTTGTGCTAGTAGCATCTTCACTTAGTGCCATCGAAATCCAAAGAGTTTATTGAATATCCAGTAAAATCGTCGATGCGCCGTTGAATACGGAATGATGATTCTGTTTTTAGGCCGTTTCCGCCCGTAGTTTTTAGTAATAGAATGCATTTTCAAGAGAAATGAATTAATCATCTGAATTATAAAAGAACATTTTTTTTATGGTAATAAATAAGTTTTTTGTATAAATTTAAGTGCTGTGAATATAAATAAACACATAACGGGGGAAATGGAACAATATCTGGTAACCCAGGAAAAGTACCTCCCGCCTATTTCTATCTCAAAAGCATACGCGAATGCTTTATCTAGTCAATCCTCTATCTACGACTTATGCACAAACCCATTTGCTACATATTTATTAATCTGTGCATATCACTGGAAACGTCAAAAAGGGGTTTTGGCGGAAACTAGACCACATATTTATTTATCTATGAACTAGACCGGCGGCGGATTGCTGCTCCTGTATTATTGTTTAAATAATGGTTTAAAGTGGATTTTGATATGTAAAAGTGGTGCGATTTTGTGTATTTAATGTCTGCGCATGTCACCTATTGGTGGAAACGGTGAAACTAGTGCTCTGATGGTGATGTGAATCTCAAGATAAGGTGCCTGTCAGCTTAGGCGCCTTGAGATACTATCGCCAACTGTTTGCTGGCTCAAGTTGCCATCAAAATCTCCCAAAAACTTCGCAATGTCACATAATATTATTGTGAAGCAGTGTACTATATAGGATTATTATCACTTTATACTGACAATGAGATAAATGAAGACATGGCTTAAAGTACAAGCATCCAAGCCAAAAATCTTAATAAAAAAAGCGTCAAAAGTGACAAAAAGCTGAGCTTGTGAACTTGTGATAGATGTTTGCTTTGCTCCTCATAATACAATACGAAAAATACGAATTAAATCACAGCAATTGAACTAATTAAACTGATTAACTCATTTAATTGGTCGTGGTAAATTTATTAAAAGGCTGAGTGCAGTGTAATTCTGTCTTTATATGCGAATTGCGATGTGCGTTGTTTGCGTTGCTTGACATGTACCTATGTTGGGAGAATTCCTAAATAGACCTTTGATGTTGGGTTTAAAAATAACATAGCAGTGTCGCGACGAATCGGGCGGCGGTGCCTGATTGTGAGCGTCGAAAAATCTCACCATGGACACAAAATCTGCATTAAATTTTACCTTACTCATTTTAGGTAAGCCAGGCCTCCTTGTTTGTACACAATAAAATGCCATCCAGAAATAAATCTTAAGTTTTTTGTAAAACTGCCTTAAGGACGTCAATCCATTATCACAATTTTACTTTCAAGTTTTAATTTCAATGAAAATAAATTTATGGTTGAATATGTAATGTCCTAGGTATGGTTTGTTTAGGTTGATGGATGTACCAGATCATGATTTGTGGCATCCCGTGGCGGAGGCCTATGTTCAGCTGTGGATTTTAATAATGATGATGTTTTATTTGCTTCAAATGAATGAATATTGTATTTATTGATGAATCAGAGAACGGAAACAAAATAATGTTCCATATAGTATCTAATTTTTTTTTTAATTTACTATTAAAATTAGTACTGGAAAAGATACTGGGTATCCTCTTTTTGTAATGTTTGCTATAAATTAAACATTAATAAACCTGTAGAAAATCAGATTGGTTTATAAGTGTATTATGAACTCAAGCAAACCAAATACCACAAGCATTGACCTAAAACAACAGCATTGAACCATTGGCAACATACAAAAACACAGCATTAACTTTTAAATTTTATAAATTTAAGCAGACAGCTCAATGTCTCGCAGGGGTGATGACTCATTTGCATTTTGATTCTTAATTTAGAATAGATGTAAATGTCTATAAAATGTATATAGATTAATTTACTTGTACTTCGAACCCATAACATCAAAGTGCTACTACTAATACTTCCATACAAAAAAAATTGTAGAACCTAAAAGTTATATTATTATTATTACTACAACTTGCATTTACTATGAGTGTATAATGATTATCATTTTATATTGGATTTAAGGTATACAAGGAATGGTGCTCGCAGCACCACCCATGGATGAAAATCTTCCTCCACGACCAAAAGGTGGAGGAGTGGAGACACACTTTTGTGAATTTTTTAACGATTCAACTGAGTGTGATGCAACAAAAAATTCAAGTTGTCCACCTTCTGAAGTTAAAAGAGATGAATGTCAAGCAATTGAGGCTGGAAAGAGCAACCATTGTTTTACCTTGTGGTACTTTAACAATGAGACCAATAAAGCCACCGTCAAAGTAAAGGGGTGTTTCCTTGATACTGTAGCATGTAATGACAGAGCTTCAAACTGTACATTGCACAATGTCAAACTGCCCCTTCTTCATTGTTGCTGTGAAGGAGACATGTGTAATGAAAATGCAACATTCCCAGGCTTGGAAGCTGGGGTGTTACCACAGACTGAATCACCTCCAGAACGTGTGCCAGCATCTCCACTACCAACTGCAGATGATGACACTGAAGCTGTCATTGCATATACATTGACACCCCTTTTCCTCTTATTTGCAGTTTTAGTAGGCTGCTATCTCCTCTATAGAAAACGTAAAGGCAGCTCCTTTGCAGAATTAGCTAGTGGAGAGGCTTCATTATCTAGACCGCCATCTGCTGGAGCTGGCATGGAAAATGAAACAGGCGGATTACTAAGTCAAGTTACATTGTGTGAAGTACGAGCTAGGGGACGATTTGGTGCAGTTTGGAGGGCAAAATTAGGACCTAAAGATGTTGCTGTAAAAGTGTTTCCATTGCAAGATAAACAGTCTTGGGTTGCTGAACAAGAAATATACCGACTGCCAAGGATGGACCACCCAGACATTTTGCACTACATAGGTGTTGACAAAAAGGGTGACAATCTCCAGGCTGAGTACTGGCTTATTACAGCTTATCATGAAAAGGTAAATATACAATAAAAATGTAAAAGTAAGTAATGTTACAGCCTATATATTTCCCACTATTGGGCACAATCTTCTCATTTACTGAGAGAGTTTAAAGAGCAAGGAAGCGTCCGCAATAACGCTAAACTTCTCCAACCCGCACAACCCACACACCCGCACATTATTGAAATATTTTATCTCTGACATGCAGTTTTCTTCACAATGTTTTCCTTCATCAACAATTAAGATAAATCCACAATTTCATTGGTGGGGGCGGGAATCGAATACCCTTGTTGCTCGCGTACTGTGAAGTTTATGGCGAGCATTTACTCCCTAAGCTAGCTTTATGTCAGCAAAACCGATTACTGAGTTGAATTACTCAGTTCTGTGCAAATGCCTTATTAAACATACTCGCGATATTGCGGTGATGCACCGCGCCCTTTAGTAATTTTAGAAGTTTCCTGGGAATTTAAAATTATAAAAAAGACACAGGAACATGGCAGAGGTAAATATAGATTGTATCATGAAAAAATATCAGAGAGAAAACAGCAATATGTTTGGATTTATTAACGCCGCCCAAATATGATCTTGAGGCATAATATTTCTGCTATGCCTTTCTTTCCTTTGCACTATGCTGTGCTATGTGCCTGCACGTCAGCATTTTATTCCTAAACTAAAGGTTTTATTCATGGATGTATAAAAATAGCGGACAGAATTTTGTTAAAAAAGAACTGATGCACTGCAATGGCGGCGGTGCAAGTATGTTTGCGTGCAATAAAGAGTTGTCATGTGAAACAAAATTACCCCATACTTTTTTATAAAACAAACTATCAAAATATAACATAACTTTGACACGATATAAATTATTATTACGTACCTAATATAAATAACATAAATGACGTATAAAAATTCTATGAATTTAGATTTTGATTGAAATTGAATAATTGTATTTAACAACAAAATATGTATTCCTGTTCACTTCACCGAGTTCTATGGTAACTCCTTTACAGTTCAGGCTGCACGTCTTTGGAACTCCTTGCTCGATGACATCGAAAAACTCCCAATAAGTATGCTTTTAAAAAGTTGGTACGTAATCACATATTAAAGACAACGCTTCTTACATGAATCATTCATGTCATATACAGGGTTATTTTTCAAAGAGTAGCCAAATTTTAAACTTAAGTTCAAATATCATCATTATTTATAATGATATACCGTTCCTGCAGTTTTAGAAAATACGATTAAATAAGGCTTCTACTTTTATTTGAAATTATCCTAAATCGAATGTGATGTATGGGCCACAACGTTTTTGCCTACCGATTGACCCTTACAAATGTACTGCGTGCGTAGTAAAAGGCTTTATTTTATTAATTTTTTTTCACCATTTGCCTATATTGCTTACTCTGAACCTTCTCTGCGAATTTGGCCGGTTATTGCAAAATAACCATGTATGTTGCTAAACAGATGTCTATATTCATAGTTATTTGTACGTACTAATTATATATGTATATAAATATGTATATATTGGTATATAAATGGTAGAGCCATGCTGCAGCTATATTAGTAGTATATAGTTGTAGCACGAATGGGTCGGCTCGATCGGGGAAGGACCACGCTCTCACAGAATACCAGCGTAAAATAGTAGCTTAACACTGCTGTGTTTCGTATGGTGAGTGTAGAGAACCGGAGACCCTTTTTACTGGAAAAGAGGCATTCCGTCTTAGTCCTCACGGGTGACAACGCATCTGCATTTTGATTCTTTATTGAGAATAGATGTAGATGTCTATGGGTCACAGCAACCACTTATCATCAGGTGGATGTGTGCTTGTTTGTCACCCAATCCTATAAAAAATAAAAAAACAAAATACGTGTTTCGGTAATTAATTAAAGTAAATTGTTTATTGGAAAACATTACCTGAACATTCGAACATTGTGCACTTTAGATTTTTCAAAGTTTTTCTAAATACAGTCCTTAGATACTGTGCTATTGAGTAATGGTGGTACTTTACGCACTTTGTATTATTTTGTTTTAAGCAATGTAATAAAGAATAATTAAATAAATAAATAAAATATTTTTATCGCTTAAATATTAATAAAAACATATTAATTTAAATTAATTTCATTACAAACATTATATCACACAAAAATTAAATTATGTAATTGGAAAGAAACATATTATAAAGAAGTAACTAACCAACTATTATGTAATCGAATCTTAGGGAACTTTTGTAAGGGAACCGAAAAATGATTTTACGTATGAACGTTAATAAAATATAAGACGTGATGGTGATAATTAATTACGGTATCTTAAAACTAAAGCTCTTAAAATTTATATGAAATTACCGAAGATGATGAGCTAGATTATTTTTACCTTTTGTAGGGAACCCAAAAATTATTAGAATATAATGGAATCATTTTTATTCAATATAGATTACAAGAGTACTTATTGAAAAAACCACGCAAGCAAGAAACCCAGCCAAACTTTTTTTAAATAAACTAATATTAAATATATTAATTTATACAATTAGTATGAAAACATTTAGAAACAGCATGGTAGCGATCACCTCATTTCCAGGGGTTATTATCAATCATGTACTCTTTAGTAGTATAAAACAATTTTACTTAGTAAATGATTGGGGGGGATGAGTCGCTCGCGTCCGTAGGCTTCGACCACCTAACCCTAGGCCCACCCTACATGTGTCCCCCGGGTGGTGCTAAACGAGCGACAAAGCCGAAAGGTAGCGGCGTAAAATCTACCACCCCTTAGTTCGCACCATGAGCCAGCAAACAAAAGAAATGGCCCCGAGTTCCCGGCGCCCCTTTAATGGGGCAGGGGTGCGAAGAATCTCCGGGAGAAAAACCGGCGACGAGGTTCGCCACCCGTCACGTTCTGTCTCCCGGAGGGGCGAAAAGTGAATTGCGGAGGCCAGTCTGGCTACGCTGAATGTATATGGATCAATTAATGATAAGATGGATGAAGTATGCGAAATTATGAATGATAGAGGAATAGATGTGTTATGTGTAAATGAGACGACACGAAAGAGAAAGGATGCCACTGCACATGGCATGTATACCGCTTACTGGTCTGGTGTAGACGAGACCGAGCGGGCATGCCAGGGAGTCGGTGTCATCCTTTCAGAAAGAATGAGCCAATGTGTGAAAGAGTATGAATGTGTAAGCCCAAGGCTGCTATGGATACGAATGAAAGTGGGCTTAAAGAAGTTGTTTGTGCTAGGGGTGTACGCCCAGACATGTCTAAGCCCACTTATATCCGAGAGCAGTTTTGGGACATGGTAAGGATGGTGTTGATGAAATGTAATGGAAATGATAAATTATGTTAGGAGATTTTAATGGAAGGGTTGGGGTGAAGAGGTCTGGTTATGAAAGGATATTAGGAACGTTTGGTGATGAAAGTATAAATTAGAATGGTGAAGACCTCCTCACCGTATGTGTGGAAAAGAATCTTTTTGTGACGAACACTTTCTTTCGCCATAAGAGGATTCACATGTATACATGGGAAGGAGGTGATGACAGAAGCATGATAGATTTCATAATAGTGGATGAAAGAATGAGGAGCGCAGTGGTAGATACAAGGGTTTACCGGGGGTCCAATGTAGGGACGGATCATTACTTGGTCTTATGCCGAATTAATGGTCTATTCAGGCGTTGGCGGCATCGGACATCTGTGTCTACCACTGCGTTACAGCGTATAAGAGTAGAGAGGTTACAAGATGAAGGTGTGAAAGAGAAGTATAAATGTAGACTGAGGGAAAATATAAGTGGTTTGAATGAATTATGTACGAGTGATTTAGACTTGAAGACTGTATGGAATAATGTTAAGAAAGTTTTGGTGGATGCAGCCACCGAAGTATTTGGTGTAAGTAAGAGAACGAATGAAAGGAAAAATAATACGTTGTGGTGGGATGATGAGGTACGGATGGAAGTTGAAGCAAAGAAGAGAGCATGGCTAGATTTACTAGCAACCAAAGCTGGTAACGGCGGTATGAATGATGAGATTGAAAGAAAAAAGACAGACTTTAAACGTATAAATAAGAGAGTAAAAGAAATTGTTGAAAGGAAAAAGCAAGAAAGAAAGGATAACAATGATAGAAAGATATCTGATAACTTCCAGGCAAATATTAAAATGTGCTGGAAACTCGTAAGAACTGCCAGGGGAAATTCAAAACAGCCTAGAATGAATGCTATACGAGACGCGAATGGCTGTATGCTGAATGATGAAGTTTCAAATTTAAAAAGATGGAAGGAATACTTTGAAAGCGTGTTTATGAGTGAAGAGTCGTCTGAATTAAGTGAAATAGAAACTCCGAAAGAAGTGGAGAGAGGTAGGGAGATAAGTGTAGATGAAATAATGAAAGCAATGAAAAGCATGAAAGCAGGTAAGGCAGCAGGATATGATAGAGTATCACTCGAAATGCTAAGGGCTGGAGAGGGAGTGGTGGTAGGCCTGCTGTACACCTTGTTTAATTTATGTTGGGAACTGAAGCGGGTGCCGGAAGACTGGTGCAAAGCCGTTATAGTTCCAATATATAAGGGAAAAGGGTCACAGCAGGACTGTAAAAACTACCGTGGTATCAGTTTGCTTAATATTGTGGGTAAACTTTATGATAAGGTGTTAATTGAAAGAGTTATGGAAGAAACTGATGGAAAAATTTGGGATGTGCAAGCTGGATTTAGAAAGGGGATGAGGTGTACGGATCAAGTATTTTCCATGCGCATGATTGCAGAGAAGTTTTTGGCCAAAAACCAGAAAGTTTTTTGTGCGTTCATGGACTTGGAAAAGGCTTATGACAGAGTGGACAGGAATTAAGGTTTATCGACCAAATTGGCGTTATATTGAAAAAAGGCCAGATTAGGAGTACCCTTAACCGACGAGCGTGTATGCGTAGATATATGGATGTAAAGGAGGCGAGAGAGGTGTGCCAGGATCGTACCAAATGGAAGTCCGTAGTCTCTGCCTACCCCTCTGGGTGACAGGCGTGAGTGTTTATGTATGTATGTACTTAATAAATATTTAAAACTTTTTGATAGATAAGGCCTGCATATTTTCTGGGACTTTGTTGTAAAAGCATACACATTGCCTTATTTGTCGTGTGCTTGTTCTTAGTATTTACAGAATGAAAATACCAATAACAAGTACAAGCGCAACATAGTGGACTATGGTCAAAAATATATATAAGAATAGAATAGAATAATTTTTCTTCAATATAGATTGTTACATAATACTTATTGAAAGTCATTTTTTTATTTACCACTGGTTCGGAAAATATGTTTTGTCCTGGCGGAAACCAGCCATAAACCCAGCGGGACGTTTATTTAAATATATTTCACTTTACAATAACTTTATTTGTACAATTTTTTTATCATAAACCTCAGAAGCTATATCAGAATATCTAATGCAAAAAACCGCATTATAATCGCTCCAAAAGGTTTTTAGTAAAATGGTAACAAAAAAGTGCACAAAAACAACGTCTTAGGGCAAACACATATTATATGACGGCTCCGTGGGCCAGTGGCTTAGCAATGAGTTGTTGCGCTGGGAGCCGCGGGTTCGAATCCCGCCCGGAACAAGTATTTGTATGGCCTACAAATAATTGTTCCGGGTCTGGATGTTTGTCCTTGTGCAATTTATGTTTGTAAACTGCCTCCACGATACAGGAGAAAATCCTAGTGTGGGGATAACGTTTAAAAAAAAACAATATATATAACTTATCCGTTCCGACGTGGGTAAAAATAGCAATTTCCCAAATTTCGGGTAATTTTTCCCTAAATATAATTAAGAACACTGATCACGTGACACATGTTTTGTGTTCCAAAAATAGCAATTTAATTTATGTCAAATAAGTGATTATAATTACTGACTTTTCCATAAAAGTGATTTCTTTATGATTTTTCATAAAACCACTATGATTTTTGTAAGATTTAACGACGCAAGACGGAATATTTATTTTTGTTTTTTATTTACGACAACTATTTCTCGCGGACGACGTTTGTTGCGTAATGGCGGGCCCTAGACTTATTATTAGTGTGAATGTGTGCGTGACCCCTTGTACGTACAAGCGAGCTGACTTATTTTGGGTGCTTCGTTGGGTTGTATAGCGAGATTCAGTCCGCCTTTTTTATACGTCCATGATTTTATTAATATTCTTCATCATCATTCATCAGCTAATGTAAAAAGTTCAAATAGGGCATGGATGAAAATGTTTCATATATCAGTTATTATATCTATTTTTATTTTTTAGGGATCACTATGTGACTATCTAAAGGCTCATACCCTTACATGGGCTGAAGCTTGGCGCATAGCAGCTTGCGTAGCACGAGGTCTTGCCCATCTACATGAAGAGGGTGGCGGGAAGCCTGCTGTCGCCCACAGGGACTTCAAATCAAAGAATGTCCTCTTGAAAGCAGACATGAGTGCTTGCATTGCTGATTTTGGACTTGCATTGATATTTGTTGCTGGTAGAGGCTGTGGTGATGCCCATGGTCAGGTTGGAACACGAAGATACATGGCGCCGGAAGTGTTGGATGGTGCAATCAACTTCACAAAGGATGCGTTCTTGAGAATTGATATGTACGCTTGTGCTCTAGTACTGTGGGAGATTGCTTCAAGGTAAATTATTGGTTTTGATCATATAATATTATAATAATAATAATTTTTTTAGTTTTGTAAAAAACTAAGTATTAAAAGCAAAATCAAAATATTAGTGAACAGGTATTGAAATTTGGATTTATACAGGGTATTTTTGAAACGCTCCCGAAAACGAAGACAGACGACAGTGCTAACTATATCTTAGATGATGGGTGAAATATAAAATCGATCCTGATGAAAAAAAAAATCATCTTTTCACAACGTTTTATTAGCTTTATTCACGCTCCATCGTGTTAGTATAAATCATCGTGTTAAATAAAACGTTAATTTCATTAAAATAAAACATGAAAATACTTAAACATAAAAGCAGCAGTGGAATTACTGAATTACAATCAGCTGACTAGGGGTCAATGTACGCGCGAACGCCGAATTCGCGCGGCCCGTAACTTGATGGTACCACAATACCTAATAATTTACAACACTTGTCTAAATACCTAACTTATCTACTTAACCTACTAATTTGCCACTGTGCTTGTCTCCACGTAGCCACTTTAATTCAATTCACAGGTTAAATAAACCAAATAACTGGTTCGATTCCCTGCCAATGAAAAAAAAATACTTAAATAAAATGTTAAAAATGGTTAGAGTCATGCTTTTTATCCATTATGTAGGTATGTTTATTATTCTGATGTATTCAGTTATGTACCTTTTCAGATCAGTTCAGTACTAAGTAATTTAAAAATTAGGTATGAAACGGCTTACCGATCCTCCGTGGCCTTATGAGATTCTCCAAGGCACATTAATATGTTGCCGTATTCACGAGCACTATAAACGTACGCGATAGGCTTTATTGAAACAAAAAGAAACACAAAACGTAACAACAAGAATAACACGTAATAACAAGTACGTAATACCAAGTAATAACAATAAGAATTTAATAAACAAAACCAATGAACTGTCGCTCCTGCATGCGTGTCCAAAGTCAGCGCGGAACTGTCTCAAAACTAAAATTAATAGTGAATCCCGCCAAAACTGAAGCCTACTGCGTCTAACTAACGTCCTTGCGGTAAACACTTTGAACATTCCACAGACCGTCAAATGTTATGACATTGCCAACTTTTATTTTATAAGTTTAGTTTCCATATGATCCTACGACTAGTCTTTCATATGGAATTTAGAAGTTATAGTTGTAATTTTTAATACAATTAGACAATCAATTGTACCCTGACGAAACAAGCAGTTCGTTACTACAAAATGATATTGAAATTAATAAACGTACTTACTTGGGTTTGGTTATCTTTGATTTTGTACAAGAAAATAGAAATAAAATGGTATTGAATAATTTAATAGTTAAAATCAATTGCAATTATGATCGACAGTTAATTAATCTAAAAATAATTATTTTACTTTACTTTTATTGACTTTCCGTTTTAATCCTTCCAATACTTTGATTTGAAAACAGGTACGTCAAAACTATTACAAATTACTTGCAAGTTTTATTGTAATTGCCGCCTCTAATTCTTATGTCGCTTGCAAACAAATCTTAGTAGGTAAATTTGAAATTCCCCATATGTTGGCGCTGACGCGAGGTGACACACAGTCGGCCGGGTGGCGGCAGCGCGTGGTACAAAGGGGCGCGACGGGGAATGCTCGCCAGTATTGTTGTGCGCGCACGCTATTGGTTCCTCATTCTTGCCGCGCTTTGAAAAGCGATGTTTCCCAATATACAGTCGCACACACAGCTTTCTATGCACGACGCGCGACGATGTTTTTAAAGGAAGGAAAGAAAAATTATTTATATCTATTGTTTTATGACTGAACTAGTGAACGAAAAGGTAAATAGAAGGTGAATGGGAAAATTGTGCAGTAAAGTTAAATGTATTGAGGAAGAATACCGAAAAATTACCATGTGGTCAACCTGATGACGGAAACATTTATCATTCGCATTGATGATGATGATTCTGATGAAGTAGCATCCAGTAACACCAACACACCATCGACATCCGGCTTCCATGTTCCATGTTCTAACGGTATAATGGACGGCGTGTCACCTTAGCTTAAGTTTTCTTGTTACAAACTACTTTATTTTACGATTGAAATAAAAATAATGCTCAAGCATACATTATCCATTTTAATTTCAACCTCTTCCAAAGTTCTAAGAAGCTAGTAAAGTAACTATTATGATTCTACAATAAAACCATTAATTACTATTATAATATTATAAAACAACAGCCTAGTACCATGTAGTACTTTAGAACGCGACTGTACCCATGCGCAGACACACCCTCCACTGTCGCTCAGCGTCGTGACGGGACCTGTACGGAGCTAGATAAAGAGTTTGGCTTCGACGCGGATATTGACCCTAGTCAGCTGATTTTATGATTTATTTATTTTAAATTCCACTGCTGGTTTAATATTTAAGTATTTTCATGATTCTTTTTAATGAAATTAATGTTTTATTTAACTATATCAACACGATGGAGCGTGAATGAAGCTAATAAAACGTTGTGAAAAGATGATTTTTTTTTCATCAGGATCGATTTTATATTTCACCCATCATCTAAGATATAGTTAGTACTGTCGTCTGTCTTCGTTTTCGGGAGCGTTTCAAAAATACCCTGTATATACACGATTTTGCCTGCAACTTCGTCTGTGTAGAACTTAAACAAAAATCTGTAGACAATCTCGAAAACTATCTGCGATATGGAAAACCTTTTATCTGATCCTGTTGTTTCATCACAATCGGTTCAGCCAAAGTGAAGCCGGGACAGACAGATAGATAAATATTTTGAGAATGGGTCATTCATGAGTTAGTAGCATGCAAATAACGCTATGAGCTTAACAGAAGCCAGTTTATTTACGATATTACAAACATATACTTTAGTTTTATTTATATAGATTAGTATAATATAAATAATAACCAGTTAAAAGAGTAAGATAACTTGTATAATTATAGGCTGTGGGATAGATGGATAGATAATGCATCTATATTTTTTTTTTGATTAAACTTAACTGCTGGATCATATAATCCTAACTTAAAATATAAAAAAGTGTATTAAAAATACCTCTTATAGTATTTACGATTTTTACTATCAGATGTGACGAAGGAGGTGCAGAACCAACAGCACAATACCGTCTTCCCCTTGAGGAGGAAGTAGGTTCCCATCCGGGATTGGAAGAGATGCAGGAGGCTGTAGTGCAGAGGAAACTAAGGCCGCATATACCACCGCAGTGGCGTGAGCATCCGGTGAGATTAATGAAATTCTTTTTTATGTTTACACGTCGTTACGTGGGACACGTCACTATGTCGCCAGGTAATGGGACTACTAGGCCAACGAGATTGTGTAATAATATTATATTTTATCTTATTCTGATCATATGGTGAAATAAAAGTTACAGCCTATATTTGTCCAACTTTAGTAGTCGGAAGTATTTTGAGTAGAAATAAAAATATTTGCCATAGTTGCCACGCTCGGCAGGCCGGTTTGCAACCTCGGTTTTTTATTTGTTCGTTTTTTTTTTAAATTCAAAATCATATAAACAACTTCGGTAGCCACGTTTACCACAGAAACGACGCTTCGCTAGAGTAAAACCTTTACTCTCGAACTGACAGGCGATATTTCAGTGATACGCCGACATGTAGGATGGCGCAAATCAATCGAATTTTCTTACATAATAAACCAATTCCAAATTTGAATTCCGTAAAAATATAAGAATCTTTTTAAATTGAACCAACCATTACTTATATCCAGACTTGTTATGTACTTTCTTCTACTAATTATAAGCCAGTATTTGAAACTATCTGCATATGAATATGTAGCCAAAAAATTAAATAAATATCTATGTTTCAGGGTCTATGCATACTCTGCGATACTATGGAAGAATGCTGGGATCATGATGCGGAGGCTCGTCTCTCTGCTTCATGTGTTCTAGAACGAGTTGCAGCTCAACGGCCAGCAACAGCGGCTGCCCCCGCTCCTCCCCCATTCACACACGACACAACTCCCCTCCTCATCCACGAGCTAGCTGACCTTCAAACTTGCTGACCAGTGGTACAAGATCTGCCCTTAATTGAATTTTGAGGGTATGAAAATTATCAGTACAATATTTATTTGACTATTATAATTGTGGATAAATTATTTGCTAACACAGTCAGGATCTTTAAGCTTTCATGAAATGAGATGATTCTTTTATAGAGAATAAAAACCTGAAAATATTCTAATGTAATATTCTATAAAACATGTTCTTTTCGCATATAACATTCAGGGTTATTTTGTAATAACTGGCCAAATTTGCAGAGAAGGTTCAGAATAAGTAATATAGGCAAATGGTGAAGAAACATTAATTAAAAAAATCTCAAACATCCTTTCCTTTTTATCTTTCAAATTCAAAATGCGCGGTAATGTATTATTTTAACTGATTGTCATTCATAAACATCTATTTTACTACGCACGCACACATTCGTAAGGGTCGATCTGTCGGCAAAAACGTTGTGAATTGAATCGCACACAGAGGAGCGCGCGAACGCATAGTTGTTGCCCATAAATCACATTCAATTTGGAATAATCTATATCTATACTAATATTATAAAGAGGTAAAGTTTGTAAGTTTGTGAGTTTGTTTGTAGGAAGTAATCTCTGGAACTACTGAACCGATTTTAAAAATTCTTTCACCAGTAGAAAGCTACATTATTCCTGAGTGACATAGGCTATATTTGATTATGATTAATAATAGTTTTTAATGTGAAATAATAATATTTGTCAATCAATTCCGAGAAAAACGGGCTGATGCGTTGATTTATTGGTGTGCGCTGACTAAACGGTTTGATATAGGTGAATATAATGTTCAACCTCTATTGTGTATTAAATATAAAATATTAGTACCGCGGAATTTTGTTAAAAGTAAAAGTATATGGTGATATTTAGATGTATTTTCATTAGAGATGGGCCGAATATGGATTTCACCGAAAACGAATATTCGGCCGAAAGTTCGGTAACACTTTTACCGAACCGAATATTCGGCCGAACATTATTCGGCAGGATTACCTCGGTACCTAACCAATTCATGTCGAGACTTATTTACATAAAGCGCGCGGGATTAGTAGTAATAACTGTGTATTATCATTTATATATTTGAACTTAAGTTTAAAATTTGGCTACTCTTTGAGAAATAACCCTGTATAAAGTGATTAAACTAGACAATTTCAATGATAAATTTGGTTGAATTTAAAAAGAAACATCCCATAAATATTTGTAAATGTTTTTATTAATTATTCATCAAAATCAATCAAAGATGAACACTATGAATTTATTGTGAAATTATTTGTAGTTGAGGAAATGCCTTCTATGCTTCTAAAAGCTTCTGTCCTTAACAGTACATAAAGTTATGCATTATTAAATATAAATATATTTAATAATGCATATATAAATGAATGTTGCAAGTTCCTTATAAAAGTAACAAATTAATTATCTGAAATCTGCTTTGATGAAATAGTTTTTTTTTATAAATAGCAACCCCGTGTGATAATTTTTTCACTTATATATTTGAAAATATAAACGGAATATAGATTTGTAACAAAATCGTATCTCTTGGGTGTTACAGTTTTTTCTTTCATCGTTTCATCAGCAATTTCCACTGCTTGGTAAAGCCTTTTCCAAGAATGCAATAGCATGAATTACTTTGAACATTAGTCCATACGTCCATACATTGAGTACCGTGTGGGCGACTGTCAGAGCCCAACACCTTGGTAATTGTCATTCTACTGCTCAACGATTGACTTCCACGTTGGTCTAGTGGCCGTAATAGAATCCCAGACCAGGCCTAAATCAGTTATTGGGTTTATCTCACAAGAAATTCTTAGTAACAGCCCGGGGTCAGGAAGTTGGCTCTCTCCGGTCGGGTCGGAGTGCCGTCCCTATGAGAGTCAGCTATGAGAGTGAGGGAATAGAGATGTGCTTACGAACGCACTCGTACACTATAATCTTTTCATACACAGAGGCTAGTCTCCATTGAGACTAGCCTCTGTGTATGAATAGTGACCTAAATTGAGGAATATTACTGCTGCTCATCACCAATCTGTGAAATTTGAGCTCATCACTTATTGATTAAATTTTCACCCACAATCATTCACTTGAGTCTCAAGTTATCATTAAATAATACTTAGGCCCGTATTAATGAACGTTACTCAGCTCAAGTACACGCACTTGAGTACAATCTTGAGGTTATGATCTTATTAATAAACATATCTCAAGATGCGGTTTAGGTTTACGATATCAGCTGAGTGCCACACTGATTAATGAACGAAACTCGACTCTCAAGTGTGTATACTTGAGTGCAAGTCACAGAACAGTATTCCTAAGTACAGCGTTTTGAGATACTGTTTTTATGTGTTTATTAATTAGCAACGATCTTGAGATGCTGATTTCGTAATGAGGGCGTATCAAATAATTACGCACTTGAGTTCGTCGTTGAGTAACGTTTATTAATACGGGCCAATCGATATCGCTAAAGCCAAAAACACAACGTTATGGTTGTATAACTTTGGCGGGAATCGTGATTGACTTTGTTTCGACTTATATATTATTATATGTTTTAATAACTATTTATATATGCATTTGGTATTGTTGTATTGTGTAAATTTATCTGCATTGTTTATCTTATATGACAAAATATTATCATAATGATAAAACAGCTACAGAGTGATTTCCACCGGTAATTGATTCCCATTAGAGTTTCATAAACACACTGCAGATCAGTATTTAAATTACAACAATGGTTAGGTTTTCAAACAAGAAGTAATTATTTATACATTTTTATTTTTTTACTCAACATGAATTATGCATTTGAACGCTGCAGCTAAATTTTAAGATCTAGTCTTCATTTGTTAAATTTCAATTTCGCAAGAAATAGGTCAATTTCACTACTTTTCTTATTAGGCCTAAATATTTGTTTAAAATTAAGCTTATGATATTTTTTACTTTTTAATCAATAACGGCCGTAATTATTGTTAAGGTCACTAACAAAGTATATTTTACTAAGTCGGTAAAACATCATTATTTTTATATTTAGTTAAGTACGAGAATGGGGTTCTTTTAACGTCCGGAATGTTTCCTTCCATCCATATTGGAAGCTTTTTGACGCCTCCTTACATATCTTGCCTTTAATAGAACCTTATATTGTAGGAAGACTGCCTTTATTAGTTACATTTTATATTAATTGGCGTGTATACTTTGTTTGGTCAGTTCCAAATTAGAAGTGCTAATAATGTGAGTAGGTAGTGCAAAACCTGTCTGAGAGAGTAGTTGGAAAGTTGCAAATATTGTTACTCGAAGTTTTGTGATTTTAATAATGTCGTATAGTGAATAGTTTTGTCATTAAAAAATACGCATTGTAATTGTCACTGAATATTTTTTCTAGTCTCCTAGATGTGTCTTTCTTTAGGAGGATAGGTTATGTCTAAAAAAGAATACAACAAAACACTTTTAGACAAGAAAATAATTCTGTAACGTACTAAGATTATCATTAGAAATGATTGTGATTTAAAAAGCATATTCATGTTAAAATATCAGGGGATGCCTGTACTGTTGGGTTGCCCTATGCCAGGAGCATATCACCACCCATAGACTAAGCAAAGTTGCCAAATGTAAATACAATATCGGATTAAGTTAATGTTAGGTATTTTTGGCTGGATGTCAAACTTAGGTTGTGAACACATCATTTGATTTTGTTAAATTGTATATTTAATGGCCTAATTGATAAATTTATTGTTGTTTTTTGCTAAACATAAGTACAGGCTGAGATGATGTTAAAGAAGTAAATAATTGTATATGAAGCTTGTTATGTATATGTTACGTCATTTTGTACATAAATACGCTTACATTTTTACATGTTTAAAATGTTATATTTTTAAATACAAACTGCTATTGCTTGTTCCAATTTATTTATTGTATACCTTTATATACAAGACACTGATGTGTTCACAACTTTATTGTATTATAAATTATATTATAAGATAGATAAATCTAAGATTCTTTTATTATAGCAAATAGAAACGTTAGTATTAATTTGTTTTATGAAGTATCTTCTCACAGTTAAATAAATAGATCAAAGTTAATTCTGACATCTGTCATTTATTTTATACTTTTATTTAGAACCTTAAATGTCTATTGAAATCTGATGTATTAAAATATATTTTCTAGACAATTTTATTGTTTTTTATTTTATTTTATTGAAGTTGAAGAAAGCTATTTGTGCAACCCATAGATTTATTATAAACCGTAGACAGAGAATAGAGATAGACATGCTCTTAAAATAATAATAATTGCGAAAGTAAGACGACATACATGGAAAATATGTATGTGTGCAGGACGTGCATACTTTTCCTATCTCTATTGGCGTTTCGGTTTTTTGTTGTTTGCCACCACAGTCTTTGATAGCAGACAAGTTGTGGTGTCAGAATATTTTCATTGATAAAAACTGTGAAACGCTTATTTTGTATTATTTGCGACTTTATTTATATCCCAGAGTGTAATATTAAGTGTGTAGTGATGGTGAATTGCTGTATATACGGCTGTAAAAGCCGTAGTGAACGAAATCAACCAAACATAACCTTTCATCGGTAAGTAGCATTTTTTATCTATTACAGCAAGTAAATCAAAGGATTATTGTACTCAAGACTATTTTATGTCAAAAACAAGCAAAATTTGTTGAAAATTTTATGTAAAAAGACGACAAAATCATGACATTTTTTTACGTGGTAGAGCCATGCTGCAGCTATATTAATAGTATAGTTGTAGCACGAATGGGTCGGTTCGACCGGGGAAGGACCACGCTCTCACAGAATACCAGCGTAAAATAGCAGCTTAATGCTGCTGTGTTTCGTATGGTGAGTGTAGAGAACCGGAGACCCTTTTACTGGAAAAGAGGCATTCTATCTTAGTCCTCACGGCTGACAACGCATCTGCATTTAAATTCGCAAACGAAGATAGATGTAGATGTCTATGTACAGCAACCACCATCAGATGGACTGTGCTCGTTTGTAACCCGTATTCTATATAAAAACACTTGTTTTTATATTAACCGACCAATGTTTGAAGCACTTTATGTCAGGTTCATATCTATGTCACTTCATGTCATTTGTCAATAGTCGGATAATAGCGTGACGGGGATACCAGCACTTGGTTATTTTTATAAAAAGTATTTCATTTTCTTTAATTTTTAGTTTTCCGAATGATCCATTTTCAAGAAATAAGTAGATTGACTCTACAGGCCGAGTTAACTGGCATCCAAGTCGTCACTCCCGTATTTGCTCACGACATTTTGAGGAAAGTTGCTTTCGACAGACATTAAATCGTACCCACTTAAATACACGCGCGAAACCACGTGCTTTTCATGCAGATAGTAAATATATTACTTAATTTGTTCTACACCTTCAAATTAACTTTGAGACGTGAAATGACTGTTACAAAATAACCAAGTTACAAATAATTTTAATCGTCACAACTAATTGTCAACAAAATAACGTTGATAATATTGTTATTATCAACATTATTTTTGATGAATTTTTAATGTGTGCTTAAGTGTAAGCGAGTGGAATATTTTGAACCAATTATTAAGTCCCCAAACACCAAAAATGTATATATAAACTTTGCAGATAACAAGTGAAATAACAATATACTAGCTTATTATCAATAGAACCATACATATAACTACGCTTCTCATGGTTTGTATTTTGAATATCAAATGGAAATAAATGTTGAAATGAAATACATTGAACTCGCACGCTATTAGCATTGCTAACCTATCAAAAGGTAACTAAGCACCGCTGCGCGCTCTATTCTAAGACGGTTCTCTTTCCGCATAGGCTCTTACTAATTCATTCACAAAATTATTAATGATTGATCATATTAGCAGTTAATCGCAAGCTTTAGATCAATGTTCCTCTAACTGTGAACCTTTGGGGTTGATATGGAAGCAAATAATTACTTGGTTTATTATTTTATATTCAGTATTTTATATTATAATATGTACTTATTTATTTGGGTGATAAATGTTACAAATTTAAAATAATAATCATTTTTTCACCTTGACGATTCATCCATGATAGATGTTCATGGTCCTACTAACCTATCTTTACCGTCAGAAGAAGTTGCTACAAAATTGAAATAGAAAGTACTATGGTAAGTTTATTCTTGATCAGTCTATTTTATGGAAATTGGTTCTTATAGATGATGTGTGTGTAGCCGTTTATATACATAATTAAACATTTTTATCTTTAAAGCAGTATAGATATTTTTATATGTAGTTATTATTTACGGTAAGTATTTACTTCTTACCGTAAATAATAAAAAAAAATAGCTTTATACATTATAATACAAATATTTATACTATACTAATATTATAAAGCTGAAGAGTTTGTTTGTTTGAACGCGCTAATCTCTGAAACTACTTATCAAATTCAATCAATAATTCTTTCACTAATAGGAAGCTACAATATGCCTGAGTGCTATAGGCTTTTGTCAAAAACAAAACGAACGAAGCCGTAGGCAACAGCTAGTTTGTTATAAATACAGTACATAATACATATACATAAACACTCACGCCTGTCACCCAGAGGGGTAGGCAGAGACTACGGACTTCCATTTGGCACGATCCTGACACACTTCTCTCGCCTCTTTACATCCATATCTACGCATACACGCTCGTCGATTAAGGGTACTCTAATCTAGCCCATTTCCAATATATCGCCAATTTGGTCGATAAACCTTCGTCTAGGGCGTCCCTTCCCGACTCTTCCCACACTTCTGCCACATAAATTTGCTTTGTCACTCTTTCCTTGTTCACTCTTTCTACATGACTAAACCACCGAAGCATTCCTTTCTTAATAATGGTCAAAACGTCATCTTGCAAATCACACTTTTCTCTTATCACACTATTTCTCACCCTGTCATTCAGATTCAGCCCTAGCATACTCCTTAATGACCGCATTTCTACAGCATTTATTCTCCTCTCATGCTTCTATAGCCAGACCCAACTTTCACTACCATATATTAAAGTGGGGACTAACACAGCATTATGAATTGCCAAACGTGCCTTTTTTTGACACATTACAAATACAGTAATATTCTTTATTATATTTCAGACACAAGATATACCTATGGCAGCGCCAGAAGTTAGATAACTCCACGTAAAAAGAAGTTAATTAAGAAATTGGAAAAGAAGACGTTATTAAGCGATAATAGGAGGAAGAAACTAGCTGCTTTAAGATCAAAGACCTGGCGGTTGCAATAAAAAAGTTCCTGAACAATCTAGTGTAATTGAGGAATTAAAAACTCGATCTTTAATCAACGAAACGGCTGACTTGCTATCGTTCGATACAACCAATCGAGATTTCCTAAAAAAGTTTCTATGTAAAATGAACGTTGAACGGAAGTACTCGCCTGAACTGCGGAAATTTGCTTTAAGCCTCCACTATATCAGTCCCAAAGCTTACACTTTTGTTAGAAAACAATTTAACACTTGTTTACCTTATCCGCGTACGCTGTCGCGATGGTATCAATGCATTGATGGGAATCTTTGTTTTTCCACAGAATCTGTAAAAGCTGTGAAATTTTTACATGAAATGAATAAAAAAAAAACGCGTTACATAAGACAATATGCGCCCTAAGTTTTGATGAAATGGCAATTAGGAAAGGTGTGGATTTTGATGCCAAAGATTGCATAGGATTCGTTAATTTCAGCAATAATGTTCAAAACGACCAATTAGAAAAATATGCGTTAATTTTTATGCTGACATGTGCAAACGGATCCTGGAAAATGCCTTTAGGTTATTTTTTAATCGACGGGATAAGCGCTGAACAGAAGGCCAGTTTAGTAAGAAATTGCATAGAAATATTAACCCAGGATTGTGGTGTTGACATTATTTCGTTAACTTTCGATGGATGTCCGACAAATTTTTCTATGGCGAAAGTTTTAGGCTGTAAATTAGATGGAGATGATATTAATCCTACTTTCACCGTCGGAAATAATAATATAGTAATATTTCCAGACCCTTCACATATGCTGAAGTTAATTAGGAATACCTTAGGAGAAAAGGGGCATATAACAGATCCACAAGGCCGTGTTGTGTCATGGGAATACGTACAATTACTGGTAGAGCTCCAAGACAACGAAGGATTGCATTTAGGTAACAAATTAAATAAATCACACATCAATTTTTACAAACAAATCATGAAGGTCAAGTTGACAGCTCAAGTAATGAGTGAATCTGTTGCAAACGCTATTGAATTTTGTAATAAAGAACTCAATCTGGACCACAGAACACAATTACTCTCTACCAAGAGAAGAACGCCAACTTCATACTAAAAAAAGGAAACACGTGTTTATGAATGTACACGAAAAGCGCCTCGGTGGGCGCCCATATAAAACTTTTTTTTTTTTATAGAATAAGGGTGACAAACGAGCACACAGTCCACCTGATGGTAAGTGGTTGCTGTGACCCATAGACATCTACATCTATCTTCAATAAATAATCAAAATGCAGATGCGTTGTCACCCGTGAGGACTAAGATGGAATGCCTCTATTCCAGTAAAAAGGGTCTCCGGTTCTCTACACTCACCATACGAAACACAGCAGCGTTAAGCTGCTATTTTACGCTGGTATTCTGTGAGCGTGGTCCTTCCCGGTCGAGCCACCCATTCGTGCTACAACTATACTATTAATATAGCTGCAGCATGGCTCTACCACGTAAAATTTTAAGCTTTTTAGCGGAATTTCAAACCTTTGTATTGTGTAACTTTGAACTTTTATTTAAGGCATATTCAGTAATTTTGGCTCAAGCCTCACAAACCTATGGGGTAAATTCCATACATTTGAGAGGTTGCACCAAAATTACTCGAATTACTAGAGGAGTATGTGGGATAAAATAAAACTAAAAATAGGTATAGTTATGTAATTTTATTTTTGAAGATATTGTTTTATACACTATATATTATTATATTTTCTATTGCTTTTGCAGATAATATTTCCGCGTAATATTGATTTATAACATATGTTATCGTGAGAGCTATTCTTCACAGAACATTAACGTAAATTTAAATCAACAAAATTCTCATGTCGAAAACTTTACTCAGCCCAAATACATGATCTGAAATAGATAAAATTCGAGTTAATATAGTAATAATCCTACAAATAACGATGAATAAATTCAAAATGCTTAAAGACCAACCACAATATTAAAAAGTTTTTCTATTTTATTGTAGGAAACCTGCAGAAAGTGATCGGATGATTTTGTGCTTTTGTTTGCATACTTTTTAAATAATAAATTAATTTATAGTCAATATCTCATACAGAGTCAGTATCTCACAAAATCTTTACACACAATCGCGAAGAATTGCCTATAAACGAAAATGAAGTATTCTGAACCGATAATAACTGAATTAAAGCAAAACGCAATAACAAATATTGAAATCTAAATCATTTTAAATAAATTTGAATCAATTTCAGAAAATATTTTCAATATGAAAGACGTTGACAAACAAATGTCATTTTTTCTTCTTTTTGTTCATGGCTTCTCTTGATAGAATTCTGCTAATATTTAATAATTTAATTTTAATCAATTAGTAGGTCAATTAATTGTGCAAACCTCAAAGTAATATGTATATAATTACTGTAAGGTGCAAACAAAAGAAAAAATATAGCATAGAATTAAAAAAATTCAGTTTCTTCCGATATAATAGTTATGTATATTTGTACCTAATTTTTAAAATGGCAATCTGAAACAACGCGAAAGAATGAAACGGCGATATCTTTTTCTCGCTTTAATTTTACACGCCCACCCCACACATAGATAAAATTATGATTGTGTGCAAGTTTCTCGGGCTTCATACAGAGTTGCATCACCCTGATCTGGACGATTTTAAGAACTCTGCTGGTACTGTTGATTTTATTCGAAAAATTAATAATTCTAGGAATGTAAAAGTATATACGTACAAAAATCCACTATCTGTCAGAAATTTCTCGTACATAAAACCATTTTTAGATGAAAATATTTTTTACTTAAACAAATTAAAATTAGGAGACAGAAATATAATGTCATCCAATAGAAAAACTGGATTTTTAGGCTTCCTAATTTGTATTAAAAGTATAATTTATTTGAACGAAACTCAAGTGATAAATAATAACCTTCAGTTTTAAGCACTTACAAACTAAGTCAAGATCACTTGGAGTATTTTTTTAGTGCCATTAGAGCCAAAGGAGGTTTTAACAACAACCCCTCTGCTAGACAATTAAAGTCAGCATTTAAAAGAAAGTTAGTTCATGGTGAAATGAAACATAACTTCAGGAAATTGTATACCGTTAGAACATATAAATATTTTAACAGTGACCAAACCAGAAATAGCAATTAACAAAACATCAGAAAAAAGTAGACTGATTGATGGTGTCACCGAAAGTAGTAATTCCGAATATTTTAATGAAATTTTAATGAAGGATCACGATTACTTAACTGATCCAACTATGTTAACCGAATTTTCTAAACATATGATAGTATACATTGCTGGATTTGTTGTAAGCAAACTGAAAAAAGAGCTGCAGTGCGAGGAATGCGTGTCTTCTATTATATCTGATACTAAATACGCCAGTCTACAGTTACAAAAAGATAAAGGTGGTTTATGTTACCCTTCAAAAGATGTTATAAAAATTTGTGAAATTTGTGAGACAATTTTTCGTAAAAATCGAGGTCTTAATAATAATAATATTCTTGTGGTGCTCATGCAGGAAAGTCTTAAACGATGTTTGGGTTTAACATTATTTTTTAACGTATCACATTTTAACAGCCAAACGTTCCTCGACTGTCATTATTCGCTCCTAATTAAGGCTATAAGTTTGAAATATCTCAACATTCGAATACACTATGCTACTAAAAAGTTCTCAGAAAAAACCGATAAGGTCAGAAGTTTTTATAATAAATTAGTTTTATTTAAAAGTCAATAGTAGCCAATTTACCAGTTGAACAAATAATGAAACACGTTTGTTTTTAAACCCCGACAAAAAAGAGTTTGTTAGTTAAAAATAATATTTTGATCCCAGAGTCGGCGCGTCGAAACCACTAGGTACTAAAATAATATAAAATACAACTAACGAAAATGTAATCCTCTCGTCTGTGAAGCGACCGGGAGCCGGATCCAATAAGTGGTCCGTTGTCTTGCTTATATTAAGGGTTATCCCATATATCTTTCTCTTTTTAACTCATTTCGAAAGCATAATGCTTAAACTATATATTAGTTTATCTATAGTTAGCTATTGGACCGCGATTTTGTCGGATTACGTCATGTAAAAGTCAAATATTATGAGAAAAAGTTCGCCGGTCACGTACGTCTAACCACCTTGTTTAATTGTGTTAAAAAAGGTAAACAGCTGTTAAATAGGTTGATAAGTGTTAGTAGTGTAGTTTTGTACGTGGTAGAGCCATGCTGCAGCTATATAAGTAGTATAGTTGTAGCACGAATGGGTCGGCTCGACCGGGGAAGGACTACGCTCTCACAGAATACATATAAATACCAGCGTAAAATAGCAGCTTAATGCTGCTGTGTTTCGTATGGTGAGTGTAGAGAGCCGGAGACCCATTTTACTGGAAAGAAGGCATTCCATCTTAGTCCTCACGGGTGACAACGCATTTGCATTTTGAATCGTAATCGAGGATAGATGTAGATGTGTATGGGCCACAGCAACCACTTACCATCAGGTGGACTGTGTGCTCGTTTGTCACCCTTATCCCATAAAAAAAGTGATGTACGACCGTTTTTTATTTCCATGTAATTTTTTAATTTCTGTTTGGATTTTTAATGCTATTTCCGTTTAGTGTTTTTATTTGCTTTTTGATGTATAAGATCAACAACAAGAGGCGGACGGAGAAGAGGCGCCGGTGGACGCGGGGCATGCAGGGACTCTGGTCCACGTACGCGTGGTGAGCGGCCTGGAGGAGGTGGTGGCGGCTTACAAAGGCCGTCTTCTGACTCGTAATAGCGGCTTTTTATTAACACAAAATAATTATTATACAATTTGTAATATATAATTCTGAACATTATATATATATATATATATATATATATATATATATATATATATATATATATATATATATATATATATATATATATATATATATATATAATGTTCAAAATTATATTTTAGGATATTCAGTGGCACCCTCAATGATATCTCAGAGACCCAGGCTCTGGAGAGAGCCATAACCTCTAAACGACCACGAATTCTTCCTGAACCAAGAGCATCGACATCGACAATGTAAATATTTACGAATTATGTCCGTTTTATTAATGTATGTAGAAAATAATGCGTCGACTTGTGATAATATTTTGGTTTTTAGAACACGTTTGTGGTCGTCCCTGGAGGTAATGACATGCGGCTCAGCTTCAGAACCGATCACACTGCCTGAGAGCCCCCTACGCCTGCCACACTGTGTGTGTGCTATGCCCCCCCTTCACCTGCTCTGTAATTATTGACATTTTTATGTATTTATTTTACGCAACAATTTTCTGTTAAACTAAATTAAACATAAAAACAATTGCAGGTACATTGAATGTGGCGGTAGCGTGGCCTCTACGCCACATTTAATCGTAATCGGTGCAGCAAAACGACCCAGGTTAGTTTTGGTAAGGTTAGAGTAGTATTAGTAAAAAAGATCTCAATTTTAAGATTTGATCTATATATTTTTACAGAATTTCATCTTCATCATCCCATCGCCCAAGACAGCCTCTTAGGGATGATGATATAAGCACAATACTAAACTATGGTACGTGAAATTTTTTATTATTACATCTTGTGACGGAATTCTATCAATAATTTTAATGATATAGTAATTAAGATGTTTTTGTTCAGGCAGTGAAGAGGACTCCGAGCATGAAGGGGATAACGATGACCTTACCACCATGCCAATGGTGGCGAAAGCTGCACGATTTTATTTTCAAGACGAGGACGACGATGTGGTAGAAACTGATGCGATATTGTCGTTTCAATGGTCACCTCAGTCGCAGCAGCCGCAGTAATTATTCCTCCTTAGTGATTAGGTTTTTAAATGGCCTTGAACACAAAGGCCATAATATCTGGATGGATAATTTTTACAATTCCCCAGTTCTTACGTGAGAATTGAAAGTTTGCGGCTTTGACTGCGTGGGAGCGCTTCGAACAAATCGCCAGTTTGTTCCCACAGAAATTACTAACTTAATAAAAAGTGACATGTCGATTGGTCAATTGTGTGGCTGCACCTCACAGGATGTGGATATCGTGGTATGGAAAGATACTGCATACCGCGTAGCTCTTATTTCGACATACCCTGGTTTAGCATCTGTTAGGTGTGGTGACACTCTAAAGCCCTCGATCATATCGGATTATAATATCTTTATTTGGGGGGGTAACTATACAGAAACACTATCCTAAAACGCAGAAAAGTTAGTTCAAAATATTCCATACAACAAAAAATAAACGAGCACTGTGTTTTGTGCCCATTTTAAGTACCATATTTGTGTAACTCTTACTCAAGTAATATTTATCTTAGAACTATGTTGCTATTTTAACTTGTAGCTGATATGTTCAACTTACTGTAAACATAAAATTATTGATTCTAATACAAAGTCTTTTAAAACCATTGAGAAATATGAAGGCCACTTGAGATACTAAATAGAGTGGTTGATGTTAGTGCCTTTTATAAAAATAAGTGGTGTGTAAAAAAATGTATGATGAGATGTGATGTTTGTATTATTTTTTTTAAATATCTTATTCTGTTAATAAAATAACATATAAAAGCTATTAATTGTTTTATTTTTACAATAAATAATAAAAACAATCAAATTTAGAGAAACCTACAATATGGGCTATATTTAACCGTGCAATTTAATACTAATGATAAAATTTGTAGGATCGTTATCTTAGACTCACACTTTACTAATAAATATCCATAATTTTAATTAGAATTAGAGATATTCCAGTTGGAATAAAATAATTGCCCTCCACAAGCCTTGACTGCACACCGGTTGCACACACCTGACAAATGCGGCCTTTGACAGCAAGTGATTATATTCTCTTTGTTTGACAGTACACAGTTGTAAGGATAACTAACAGCGGCTGTTAAAATTTACTATTTCTTAAGCGGTCCTCCAGTGCGCCAAAATATTATTTTTTACTTTTTAAAGATGTCTTTTTCTATGACAATTTTACTATGTATACTTTTGACATTCAAGGATTTAATTAAACTATACTTAATCAATATGATTGTTTTATTGTACCTATAAAATCATATATATACAACTGAATGCATTCGGGGCTATGAGTTGATTATGATTTATTTAATTATAATATTTACGTGTTGAGCTATAAATATAGCATAAACACTCGGAAGCCCACGAGCTTACTATACCTGGTCCTAATAGATGTAAATTGGCCGCGGCTTCTGAGAGGATATCTTAGATAAATTATAATAAAATGATCACTACAACTCATTTCTCTGCGCGCTTTACGTTCATCCTGGAGCCATTCAGTTCGCGCACAATCAATTAGTCATAAATACGTCCCCCTAGAAAAGAAAATTTACTAAATTAGTCGTTGACGTAGTACAACCAAAATAAAAAGAACTAGATTACCCATACAATGGTGGTAAAAGTCTAAGTATGGCAATTTAAATTGCATGTAATTGTAGTAATGTACTTATCATAGATATAGTATATACTCCATAGATTGGCAAATACAACTGGAAAACGAGGCCAAAAACTGATTGTCTTTGTGTGTGTAGATTGTCAATGTGTGCATTAATATTGTTGTATCGTAATAATTTATCGATATCGATCAAAATAAACGTTAAATAAAATGTGACAATATGAAACATATTGTACTTAAGTCGTATCATATCCTTTCCTATTTGATGCTTACGTTTTTAGATTATAAACGTACAAGATTACTAGAAAATGTATTAAATCGAGTGGCTTGTTACATAATTTTTTGTTGAATATCATCACGGCCCATTCATGTTCCAATTCTGGACTTCTGGTACGCCTATACGCCTATCTTACCATAAGACGGGTAGGTAGGGTAGGGTTTCGTTAGAGTTTTCTGACTTTTGTAATAATATTGTGTGCTTAGCCCAGCCCTTTACTCGTATACTTTAAAACACCTGCAGCTTGCAATGGGATGAATACATAAAGAATATACGAAGTGAATATTTTCGCTTGAGGCAGATTATCAACGCGCAATATTTTAGCTCACACTGCCAAATGCTCAGCCAATAAGCTAATTTTGGGTAACAAGTAACTTTTGGGTGAATTTTCTGACTCGATTCTTATAGCATTGCAAGCACAATTTAGTGCAAGTTAAGTAATGCAGAGCTTATAAAGGCAATTTTAGGACAGAAAATATATTTACAAATATTCATAACATTTCTAGGAAAATAAAAAAATACTGACGACCACCATCAGCGGATAATTTTTTTTTTATTGAATCAATTTGATGCCTTCGCATACGGCGATCCGTAGCAGACTAAAACGTGATGGTACGGATGCTCAGCGCTGACAATTTACGACTGATGTCAGCCACTGACAATGCCTTACGGTGTTTGTGTCGACATGAGACTGTTTTATTTTTATAAAACAATGTTTGACAAACGAGCACACAGTCCACCTGAAGGTAAGTGGATGCTATGGCCCATAGACATCTTCATTTATCCTCGATTAACCATCAAATTGCAGATGCGTTGTCACCCTTGAGGACTAAGATGGAATGCCTCGTTTTCAGTAAAAAGGGTCTCCGGTTCTCTACTCACCATACGAAACACAATTAAGCTACTATTTTACGCTGGTATTCTGTGAGAGCGTGGTCCTACTCCGGTCGAGCCGACCAAATTATAAATACAAATATACATTAATATAATGCTATAGAACCTTAACATAGCTGCAGCGTGGCTTTACCACGTAATAAAAGGATTAATTGCTAGATGTCTATCAACTATAAATTACTATTAGTACTACCTAATTGTAAATTTATAGATTTACTAACAATCACTAAGTGTAGTTACGGGCCATAGAATTATTACCACTACCTAAGTGTAGTTACGGGCCATAGAATTTTACACAATCACTAAGTGTAGTTACGGGCCATAGAATTATTACCACTAAGTGTAGTTACGGGCCATAGAATTTTACACAATCACTAAGTGTAGTTACGGGCCATAGAATTTTACGTAAATTCTATGTTACGGGCCCTCTACGCGAATCCCCGCTCAGCATAGCAGAAAAGACTGTTGGCAGGGAAAGATTCCACCACCTGCGGAATATTTTTTTATTGAACTAATTTAATGCATTCGTATACGGTTGAAGACTCTAGGTATAATTATATTTTTTGCCTTATAAAATACATTTATTTATCTACAGGAAAAAATTTGAAATAAAATGAAGACTCACAAAAAATGTTTACTAGGTACCCTTAAAAATAATCATTTTATTATAAAATTGTCGAATACTATCATAGAATTATTACGAATACTATCTTTGTTAACATTTCGCAATTTGTGTTCATATTTTATTCTTATGATAAAAAACTTTTCAATAATCAATTTTACTAATAAATACTTATGATTGTTTATTGGATCTTGATCATAAATATGATCATTTAGAGATGGGAAACCGTGATCATTCAAAGTTGAAAATTTGTGTAAAAAATTATAAATGGTATATATGGTAATTATAAATGGTGATAATCAGATGTAACTGTCTGGTTGTCAACTGTCAAAGCATAACAACTACATACAATTTTTATCAATATGGAATAAATCCAGGGAAGTAATGTGATAATATTTCATTTATAGAGTAAAGTGCTTTTATTTAGGCCGTAAACGATTGTGTTTCAGGAAAGATGCGGGTACAGCAGATTTCAAGTCAATATAAATTATGTAATATAAAGACTTTTAGTGCTGTAGAGATCTGTTTAGATTTTTAATGAATATCTCCGCTCCGCTACATTCACAGCCGGATTTCCTACAGTGTCAAAATTGTACCGACGGTAGCTGTTTAAAGGTAAAGGATTAAATATACATATCAAACGATGCCATAGTAAAGTATTTCGGCTTCACAGCCTACCGTAGAAATTCATAACTCTATTAGTAATTCCTCTAATGACACAAATTTTCCCTTTTTCGAGCAAATTTACAATTATCATCGTAATGTACCAGTAGTTAAAAGAATTCCTAGAGGTGCGAGGATGCAGCTTGCTAAAGCATTGTCATGCACTATTCAAAATTGTTTCACTAATAGTGAAAAGAGTTGGCAAAATTATTTACTTTCGCGTATTCCATTTTCATTTTGATAAAACAATAAATAAATCAATTACGTCTCAACTAAAAGAGATATCTTTTCAAAATTTAGATTACCCAATTAATACTCATTTATCTCGACCACGTCCTAAATTTGATTTAAAAAAAGTAGTTGAGTCGAAAGTAATGGATGGCGACTTAAAAAATGCATCCCGTATTTTATTCTCAGACGATATCCTGGCTCCTCGTAATGTCGAAACTCTTGAAAGCCTTCGTCAGAAGCATTCTTCGGTCAATCCTTCTCAGGGTTTACCGCTGCCTCCCAAGACTTCTATGCAACCTTTACAAATTTCTGAAAAAGACACTTTAGAAGCAATTATGTCATTTTCGAATGGCTCTGCTGGCGGCATTGACGGAATTACGCCTCAACATCTTAAAGATCTTATAAGCGCTTCTGCCGGTGACGCCGGCGGAGTACTTCTTAATGACATTACAAAATTATGTAACTTTATGCTTTCTGGTAATGTTAATCCAAATTTCATTCCATTCTTATATGGGGCAAGACTATGTGCCTTCAAAAAAAAGGATAACGGTATCCGTCCTATTGCCGTTGGTTCCACAATTCGACGCTTAACTTCAAAATTAGCTTGCAGGTACATAATCTCTAACCTTAAGACAAAATTTCAGCCTACTCAACTAGGCTTTGGCACTAGAGGTGGCTGTGAGGCGGCGGTACATTCAGTGCGTACATTTTTAACAAACTCTGATGCAGATGTTCTTGTGAAGGTTGACCTAAGGAATGCTTTTAACTCTATCGATAGGGTAACTCTGCTGAAAGAAGTGGCTAACAATACCCCCGAAATTTATCACTACGTTTGGCAATGTTACAGTCAAAATACTAACTTGTTTTACGAAAACCATGTTATTGATTTTGCAGTCGGTGTTCAGCAGGGTGACCCACTAGGTCCAGCACTTTTCAGTTTGGGAATTCAACCCATTATTTCAAATTTGAAATCCAAGCTGAATATCTGGTACCTGGACGACGGTACACTGGGAGGTAGAGCAGATGACGTCCTCAGTGATCTTACTTATATTTTTCAAAATTTTAAAAATATTGGTCTTGAACCAAATAGCAATAAATGTGACATATTTTTTTCCAATAATTTATCTATTTCTCACAGAGACACTTTAATTCAATAAACTGTCAATACGGAATCACTATACCTGCTAGGTGCCCCGTTGTTTTTCGATAGTATTAAACCTGTTTTAAAAACAAAATTTGATCAGTTTTAAACCACGTTGATAAATTGTATAAATTAAGCCCCCACATTGCGCTTACTATCTTAAAATATTGTCTCCTTGTACCTAGATTTACATACTTACTCCGCTCGAGTCCAGTCTGGAAATGTTCGGATATAAGATATTGATAATAATCTTAAAATAGCTATAGAAAAAATTCTAAATTTAACTTTAAATACAACAGCCTGGACTCAAGCTACTTTACCTATAAAATTTGGTGGTATTGGTGTGAGAAATCTTTCTAGCGTTGCATTGCCTGCTTTCCTTGCTTCCGTGCATAGTGTCAGTAATTTATGTAACATAATTTTAAATAATAAAGTAGACCAGTGCTTTGCTACGGAGGCAGGGCAGACATGGCAAACGCTCTGTCCCGGCGAAAATATTCCATTGGAAGTTAACCAACAAAACAGTGGGATATTCCGTTGGTACAGAGGGTGCAGAAAGATTTGTTTCATAATTTTATAGTAACCAAGATAAGGCACGCCTTCTAGCTGTTTCGACTAAGGAATCACGTCACTGTTTACGCTTTACCATCAAGTAATCTCGGCACATTACTTGATGGGGAAAGCTTGCGCATCGCTGTAGGAATCCGACTAGGAGCGGCGATTTGTCAACCCCATCAGTGCCCCTGTGGCAGCAGCGTCGACAAGTTTGGGCTCCACGGACTTTCTTGTAAGAAAAGTGCTGGTAGGTTTTCACGGCACGGTTCTTTGAACGATGTCATCCGAAGGACTCTTGTCTCTATAAATGTTCCCTCGGTTTTAGAGCCTTGTGGAATATTTAGAGACGATGGCAGGAGACCTGACGGTATGACATTGGTCCCTTGGGAGAGGTAAAGCCCTAGTGTGGGATGCTACTTGCGTAGACACTTTGGCGGCCTCTCATCTCAGGGTACCTCGTTAAGAGCCGGAGCATCAGAGGCAGCTGAACTGAGTAGTGGCGCAAATATGAGTCTCTGAGAGATGACTACATATTTGTGCCATTTGCTGTAGAGACTATCGGTCCGTGGGGTCCACGTGCGATGAAGTTCTTAAAGGAACTCCATCCGCGGCTGGTTGTTGCTGCTGGTGATAAGAGGGCTGGCTCTTTTCTCGCTCAAAGGCTAAGTATAGCCATTCAGCGGGGAAACGCAGCCAGCGTTCTTAACGATACCGCGGGTAGGACTGTTTGATAATTAAATTACTAGTTTTAGTTTTTTTTTAATTATAGTTTTTAAGATGTAATTGTTTTTTATTGAGATTTTTAAATCTTATATTTTCTCTATAAATTGTTTCACAAAACAAACATACGTCTATCACATCTTTTGATGGATAAATTAAGCCTCCTTTATCTTTATGAAATATTAATGATTTTATATCATTTTCCTGAGAATGCAGGACTGCAATGCAATCTGCACACTTAAGTTTTTTTGCAAAGTTTTTACAATATATCCACTTATATACTGCACAACAATTTTAATAACTTCTTTTCCTTGTGAATGGCAAAGAAACTAAAAAGTCGTCTTCCTCATGGCTACTAGAAACCGAAAATTCTGCGACCTCTTCATCGACAGGATCTTCGGTTTTTCCATTGGCTAAATTTAACCGCTGCATAGTGCTTAAATTACTTAAAGCTAATATGGTTACATTTTGAATTGGCAGACAATTTGCATTATCGCTAATTTGTACTTCTGCATGACACAACAACCGTTTATATGCAGATATAAAACTTCGTGCAGATGGGTTATTATTAAAACCCCCTCGAGCTCTTATGCAACTGAAAAAAGTTTCTAAATGATCTTGTGATAATTTGTACAATGGGAGAAACTTAAGCAGATCTGAATTTATGTAATCATTATACAACATTTTTAAAGATTGAATATTAAAAATAAAACCTAGGAAACCTAATTTTCTGGGTGAAGTTATAACTTTTTGGTTACTTTCCAAAGTACGTTCCAAACTCTGCATGTACTCAATAAACCTGTCTAGTTCTTTAAAAATCATATTGACATTATTTGAATTGATAGGTTTTTTGAAACCTGGACTCAATAAATTTCTTGAGTTAAAAATATCAAAAGTATTGTTGACTATTCTGATAAAATTTACTGTAGCATTTGCCCCTTTGAATTCAGGAATATTTGTGTTATTTTCACAATATTCAATGCTGGTAGCAACAGAATTACTGAGTAACTGGGCTGCAAGCTTAACTTTCATTTTATTTTTGAAATAGTTAACATGTTTATATGTTAACTTATTAGCTAAATTTAATTCAATTTTTTCTTGTAATTCGTTTAAACTAGTAATGTAATAGTAAGATATGATGTCGTCATTACGATAGAAAGTCTTAAAATCAGCAAAGGCATTTCTTATTAACTTTAATAAGTGACATGCATCAAAAATTGTATAAATTTTTGCACTTTTATATATAAAAATGGTTTATAGGTTCATGGTCCAAATTTGCCCCAAAATTCGAACCATATTAATATTAGAAACAATCCCATCAAATGTCACTGACATGACTTTTGCTTCTGTTACTGTCAATGCATATATGCATAATTTGAGAAGTGAAGCTTTTTGTACAGCTGTAAAACCTCTCCCAAAAAAAAAGGCAATTGGCAATTTCCAATATGAATTAACTGGCATAAATAGTAAAACTTCCTTGGCTAATTCTATCTTGTCACCACTTAAATTATTGCCTACATCCACAAATTCATAATGCCTATGGCCATCCCATTCTGTAAATTCTCTTATTCCCATCTCATCCATTATTAAAGAAATAATCAAATCAGGTCAAATCAGGGATCAATCAATCAATAATTTCTGCCCTAAATTGTTTAATTGCATTAATGGCTTCCTGAGTAATCCCAGGTTCACAATTTATATTTTGGTTCGTGGATGTGGTAAGCAAAGAGAAAACTTTTTTCCTATAAAATTATAAGCCCGTGTAGTCTTGTGCCTGGTCGGTCATTTTAAAGATCGCTTCGTACTAGTTCATTACGGACAGTGAACTAGTTCGTTCTATTAGTTCTAATCGGTCATCAGTACTACTAACCTGTTTAAATTGTATCTATCTTTATGGAATGGTTATCTCAGTCAGTCACTGACTGAATCAGTGTTAATGCAGCCAGTCTCAGTCGGTCGATATTTGCTCGAGGAGTAACGTTGTTTGATAAAATATTTTATTAAAAAATATTATTCACTTAAAATTTGACATAATATTTGATTTCCCTTCATTCTTGAACAGGCTAAGGACTGTCATTCTAGTCAAGTACCTGGATGACCGAGCTTGGCTCCGTATTCTTTTTTTGTAAATCGTGTTTTTTGAAAATTATATTTAGATACGAATTACATACTGATGAAATATGAATAATATTTTCCGATCTGACCTACCGTATTCTTTTTTTAAAGCTCGATATTTTTTTTTTAAATATACTTAGATAAGAATTAGATACGTTGACAAAGGGCTCTCAAGAATAGTTTTTCTCACAAAAGAAGGAACTTGAAAAAAAGGGACTAAAAATTCGGACTGGAGACATCTGGACTCGAACCGGGGTCCTGAGGACCAGATTTCGGAATCGCCCGATTTCCCAACTAAGTTCTTATAATGATATTGTAGCAGTTTTTATTGCATGAAAACACGGATAAAACGACATTTTCTAAAAATTAATCCTAGCTAGATCGATTTATCGCCCCCGAAACCCTCACTAAATTTAATGAAAATCGTTGGAGCCGTTTCCGAGATTTGCTCGTTTAAAGGTATTAGATAGCATTAAGCATATAGATAATATTATACCATTTTCATGTATTGCAATATTTTTTTATCTATAACTAGGTACATAAATTTATTGGCCACTGCGTATTATGGTAAAGGCTAAGCAGAGAGCAAGTTTCTTGTAAGCTTATTAACACAGAGTAGGTACATTGTATATACATACACAACTTATTAGGTGATTTGGGTAGCTAGCTATAGAGAGGCATTCATCGGCTCTTGTCCTTGAATTAAAGATGGTTGATATATCATCTTTTAACTGTTAAAATAAACAGTTAAAATAATTAACAAATTTGTTAAATAAATAAAATTAACCATAATTAATAAAATTATCATATTTCAGTCCATTCAAAGCAATCTGCGATCGATTTCTTACTTTACTGATTTATAATTTTAGCCGTATTTATGCCATCTAGCGTCTTCTTTACGTACCACCTTGAGAGTCGATTAACTTTCGTTCGATAAAATTACTTTAATACCTGTAGAATGGAGTAGATGGCGGTTTACAAAGCAACATTATTCGAATGAAAATATTCCTTAAAAACGTCAATACATGTATTCTTTTGATATATTACATTAAAATTTAGGCTTCACATGTCTAAAAATAAGCATTGTAATAATTATTTGCTATAAAATTAAACTTATATCAATATTTTATTTAACATGTCTACCTCGAATGACTACTGCCCGTTCTGTTTGCGTGCATCGTTCGCAAGCACGGTTTAGCGTTAGCGTCTTGCAGTGTAGGTGAACGAAAAGAACTGTTAGACCGATTAACAATCGGCATTCGGAAACGTTTCTTCTAGTACAGTGCCAAGATACGTTTCCTAATCGTTCATCGTTCGCGAACTACACAAGACTAAGCCCGTGGACTATAAAAGTGCAGAGTGATGGCAAATTTCCTTAATTCTAGCCCATATTTTACCCTACTATTAATAACATTTTTTTTATTGCTATTGACCCTTTCTACAAAGTGTGACAAAAGCTCATTTGGACAAGATTCTATAACTGCAGTCAAATCATTTCTCAATGATGAATGGGTCTGTATATCTCTGATAACTTGACTAAGTTGAATTATTTTAGATTCCTTACGTTTCTTTTGAGCATGTAGATTTTTTAGTTGTTTTTCCTTGTCAATAATTCTTCTTTTCAATTGCGATATTGTCTTTAACATTTTTCTCTTCCTTGGGGTCACTTCAATACCACCGATTGAAATAGTATTATCAGATAACCTAGGTAAAGGTTCAATATCTCGGTAGCGATACACTGTTGATTTACGTCGGAAGATTAATTTCTACCTGGAATTTAAATAAATTAAATAGACAATATGGGCTAATTTCCTAAAATTTATGTATTGCAAAAGCAACATAACAGTAATTATATTACTGTTATGCAATTATTAGAAAAATAAGCTTTTATAAAATTATTTTGTCTCTTATCATAATGTATGCAGTAACATAATAACAATATACATAAGAATGTAATACAAAACTTATGTATATTTTTTAAACACCTATTTTCAGCAGAATATGTTACAGCTTTTATTATTTGTTTCACTATTTTTCATAGATACAATAGCCTGGTTTAGAATCAAGTCGCCTGAATTTGAGGAGTCTGTCACTGTGGGGGGTCAAGGGGCTTATCTGAAGTGCAATTTTAGCTGCCGGAGCTGCGTCGAAATATTTAATATAATTTTCTAAAATATTCATAAATCACTAATTAATACCTGAAACGGAAATTTTGACCATAGATAAATAAATATGTAGCAAGCTACAGATACGACAGTGACTATTAGTCAAGTTTCCCAACTACGCGTTTTGGCGCTGCAGTCGCCTATTTTGACAGATGAGTAATGACTATACAAATTCAGTATAGCTATGTATAATTTAGTGATTGCAAGCACACATCCTTCAAATCATCGATATCGATATTTAGTGATGTTCTCATTTTATCGATATCGACGTAAGGGTGTATTATAGTTCTATTAAAATATTACTTAATGAAACAATTATAGTACATAAATATTTATTTTTTATTCAAGCACACCAATATCATATACATACACACGTAATCTTAGGATTAAATTAAAGGTACATTAGGTTATATTAAAAATGTACATAACATTGTATATAGGTACAATTTGACGAAAACAGAGAAATATTTAAATAAAGCAAATAGCAAATTAAAAAAATTAAACCACAGGAATCATATTTAATCATAGTGCTCAATATTTTACTTTACAAGTTACTTTTTATATTAATTTTAAAACAGCTATAATTCAAATAGTTATGAATTAAGTGAGTACCTTTCCTGTATAAGGAACTTTTCGCTAGGGTATGCTAAATATTATTTGGTCTATATAACATTTGTTTGTTAGGCAAGACAAACATTTTTTCTAAAAGTTTGTAGTGTTTGGAGCTTTGTTTCATTAGTAGAAATCCTATTAATTTTTCATCTAGGGTAAACCTGGCCATTTTTTTTAATTGTTTTAATTATATTAATAATACAGTTTTTGTTTAACATTCAACTTCTCTATATTTTGACAGAGATTGGTCATTAAGCAAGCCTTTGTGAGGCTTAGTCACCTAAATGGTCAGTTACAATCTTTGTCAAAATTTTTATATTTTAATTTTTCCTGAATATCCTTCAATATTTTATTGTTTATGTTGCACCAATTGTGCCCATGTAACCTAATTAAAATATTGATGAAAAGTTTTTACAATTAAGGCATGCTTATTACATCCTAGCCAGGAAAAACTATAATACAGCTATAATTCAAATACTTATGAATAAAGTGAGTACCATCCTGTACAAGATAAGTAATTTTCGTTAGGGTATGCCAAATTATTATTTTCAACAATTTATACTCTCTAGATTTTATGTAAGAATGAATATTTGTCTATGTACTGCGAATGTTTTGATGCAATCCTTACAACGAATACCTTTAGATATTTTCGTAAGCTGAGCAGTGGTCTTTAATTTTTCCATGACTACATCACCCACCAGCAATTTTCTCTTGAACTTGCTTGTGAAGAGGATAGAGATCTCGGAAAACATTGGGAGTGTTTTCAGAGTGATTTTCTTTATGATTATGAACATTTTTGAAAAGAACACTTACATTTAATAACGTGTTTCCATAATCCTCTTCGCAATTAGAGAATTTCGAATGTTGGCTAACCATGTTAGATAATATCAGATATTTAAAGGCATATATAAATATGTTTGCATATAGGTCAACATTTCTATAATTTATAGCTATTATACATCCAAAATAAATTTCTAAAGGGTCTTGGTTAATATTTTTGGATAATAATATTCTACATTATACAGTTCAAATAATAATTTGGAGACCCTTATAAAACTTTCAAGTTATCCATCCTTGTCGGGATGGCACTCACTAAGTCGAGGTTTTCCTACTTGTATAGCATGTTACTATATAGCATGGTGTCTACAAAACCATTTTTTTAATTTTATTAATGGCTTCTATCCAAAAATTGTGATGTTGTGAATTTTGTTTAACCACTCGCCGTAACTTTCCTCTTTGCACACCACCTGGTAGTCACTGACGCTGTCAGTGTGTCGAAAAATTCAACAACTTCTGCTGTTGAGGCCATTGTTGCGTCAGTTTGCATAATGAAAATAATCTGAAAAAAAGTACTTTTAATTTAATTACTTTTACAGTTATTGCACCTGCAAGTCTTTCATAAAAGACACTTCTTATTTAACAACAACAGACTTTGTTAACCTTTATACAATTGTAGAGTGGCTCACGGTATACACTAATGTAATACCAATTATAAATTTAATGCAGTAATAAACAGGACTTTGAAGATACAGGCTGTCTCATTTAATAAATAACGTCATTGCAGTATAGAATAGAATAATTTTTTTATTCAATATAGATTACATGTGTAATTTGTTGTAATTCTTATTGAAATTCATTTTTACTTTACCACTGGTTCGAAAAAAATCTGTCCTGGGAAGAACCAGCAAGAAACCCAGCAGGACTTTTTTAAAGTAAATTTTACATTAATGGTTGTACAACAAACTATTTAAGTACAAAATTTATTTTAGAAACTGCTTGGTAGCGACCACTCATTCCCAGGGTTATTATCAATCATGTATTCATTTATACTATAATAACCTTTTATACAGTTTCAGCTTAACAAAACATTTAAACTTGGTAATAGAGAGCCTGTACACTTTCCGGGACCTTGTTGAGATTCGACGCTTGTATTAACCTCTATCACTCAAGAACGTGGATCTTTCAAATTTTTGGATCTGGATTTTAATGACAAAAAATACACTTGTTTTAGTATTTTCATTTATTATAATAGTTTAGAAGTTATTTAAAAAGGAGTGTTGCTTTAAAGCAACACTGAACCATAAGACTAAAAATGTATGTTCGTCGACTATGAATTACTTTAGAAACCTTTTCAGAAAAAATTATGATAGGTGAAAATTTCTGAAACAATTCTTAGTTTTGTATAACACAGTGCTACCCACATTTCTCACACATGTTACACGTAAATCCAACGCACTTTGGAAGCTTGCATCTCATTTTTTCAGACCATTGCGGCCAGTGGCCTATCTGGTCTTGGCGTACTGCCATTGGCGGTACGTATTGTGCAGGTCCTTTGCGCTTTTGGCTTGAATCTCGGTCTCCAGCGAACGCCGGCCAGACATACCAGACTTTGTACCCATTTTACATAGGGTCACTGCAACCTCCTGACGAAAATCTGCTGATGATAAAATGCTTGATGCTGAAAGATTTTGTATTTTGAGACTCTTTTATAAAGTAACCATGCATTAGCCATCGTGAGGTCTAGATAATGGTAGAACAAGCGCACCTGCCATCGTTTAGCCGTAGCCGTATCTTATAGATGCCCATGATGCTGTCGATGAGGTCGACCCACCCATGTGGCGATTGTACTCTCCAACTACATAGGGTCGCTTTATAGTCACATACTTTGACTTTTGCTTGTCCCATCTACGAACATCAGCTTCTGGTTTTGAGCAGCAAAAGTTGAAGCAAGGACGACTATTTTGTTGTCCTTCAAGCAACAGTCGACACATCAATTCCGTTCACGTCAGCTACGTATTCTTCAGAATAAGCACATTCTTTTTCATAATTTCCTTTTCTTGTTGCAATTTACAATCTGGTATTCTATTTCTTCTTACTGTACCAAGAGTGTGGATACCTTCTTTAGCCAAATACTCCAACAAACGAAGAGGTAAAATAATTATCAAAATAGAGCTGGAAATTCTGGTGTCTTGGAATAATGCGCGCTAGTCTTGTGACGACGTTGGATTATGCACCTAAATCAGGCTCTTCTTGTAGGACAACATTCTCCTTACCAGTTTCAATTTCAGTTTTATAGGCGAATCCAGAAACGCCACTCAACACGAAGATTTTGTAACCCCATTTGTGTGGTTTGTTGGGATTGTATCTCTTCAACGTATTTCGTGCTTTAGTGGAGCACATTTGTTCGTCAACGCAAAGGTGCTCTTCCAATGGAACTTTGCTGTAGACCTCATTCAAAGAGTCCACCACCGGTCTTATTTTGAAAATTCGGTCATGTTCAGGGTTGTTTCTGGGAAGGTCCTTGCTGTTGTCATTGAAATGTAAAGTCTGGCGAATTTTCTCAAATTTATTCAATGGCATAGTTTCTTGAATTAGTGTTGTACCTAGTATTGGGCTCCAATGATTGGTAACTCTAGGTAACTGGATAAGAGACATTACATATACCACACCTATGAATTGCCTGACATCCATTTCTGTCATACGTGAAGTGCTATTGGGGTCCTTATGAACTCGGTAAAGGTTTGTCTCTTCTGCAATCTTTTGTATGAGTTCTTGAGGAAACAGGTATAAAAAGAACTGTATGGGAGTATCCAGTTCTAGAAGATCAGGACCCAAGGTCTTGTTTCCTGAACATGAGCTGATTTTTGTTGTTTATTGATATAGATATTGTATGTTTGTTGATTATTTGCAAGATTTTTCTTCTTCCAGCGTAATATCAACGGCGGGCTTTTCTTACCTTGGGATTGTTCGTTACTCATTTGTTGGTTGTCTTGAGCTGGAGAAAGCTGAGAACACTTACGTTTGATGGGGAAATTTCTGTGCTAGTCGATGGGTTTCGTGGTCATCTTCTAAAGTTTCGATAAGAGAATCCATGTCAATGTCCAACGCCACATTGTCATCTTCGAATGTTTCCAGTTCGGGTACAAAATCAGGGTCCGCAAGGCTGTCATCGTCAAAATCTAGCCCATCCTCACTATCCACACCATCTTCCAGCGCTGCAGCAATGTACTCGTCCGCAAGGATTGCTTCCGAGCTCTCCTAGAACATAAAAAACTCCTATAAACACTTTTGCTCTCATACAGAACTACTTATAATAAATTCTCCTTTTCGATCAATGTTGCCTACGAGCAACAAACAAGAATTTAAAAAAATAAACAAAACAAGACAATATATTCGTAAAGATAACTTTAGATATTAAAATTCAGACACTTACCTATCCATGTTTCCAAAATAACACCAAAACACTTCCAAAAACGAATTATTTACTATTTTTCAAATCGAAGCACGCACGCACTTGTTCAAATTATCAACAACTGACTAATGAAGTTTGATTTGCGACACGTAACGCCATCTAGTAAAATTTATTAGTACTACTTCTTTACTTCAGTTTGCAGACCACGGACTACAGTGCAATATGACGACAAAAATGAACCATTTCAATTTTATGGGAGGTCAAACGGTATGTTGCTTACAGTCTACAACATGCTACAGAGGTTAAATATAGTGGCTAGATAAGGTGCTATTATATCTATTATAGATAAAATAACTTTAACGGAAATCCCCATAAGTCTGCCGTTTTCTTAACATCAATAGTTTTAAAATATTTAACGACATCTTTTGGCAATACTCTATGGAATTTAAAAGTATTTGAACAAGCCTTTTACATTTTGTTTAAGCAATGATTCGGCGACAGCAGGAGAAGAATTTAATGATTTTGTTGTCAAAAAAGGAACATCAGTAAAATGTTTCTCAAAAGCCATAGCAACTTCTTGATCAGATTGAGATCAGATCAAACTATTGTTAATATTAAATTGAAAATCCGAGTTGCGCGGTTTGACCTTGCCCGTTTCACTATTTATTATTCTCCAGGTCATTTTAATTTTGTTGGATGTGGTTTTAATTTTGTTACTTAAATGTAAAGCCTTAGCTGTGGAGCACACTTATTTAAATATTTTAGAATATATTTTTACATAATCTCTAAATATAACACTAGTATTATATGATCTTTCATTATAAAGCTCATATAACTTTCGCCTACTTTTATAATTCCTACTGTCGCCCATTCATGAAATGATTTGCGACTGTTAAAAGAAAGTTTTAGAAGTAAATATTCTATTAAATTCACAAGTTATAATTTTAAATAACATACCATACAAATAATTAGCACTATTTTAAATGAAAGTGATGGAAGTCTTTTATTATATCACTTCTAAACCTCTCCAAGCGATGGTCATTTATTGAACAAACACAACTTTCTTATTTTTCTGTTTTTGTGTATGTAAGGCAATGATACCAACTGTCCACAGTGATGTGAACTTAAATTTTGAATAATTGATTTATGCAATGGCTTAAGATCTGTAAAAATATTATCTATACATGTCGCACTAGGCCCAGCAATACATGTTGGTTCTAAGAATAAATTAACAAGATTATAGGATTTAAACAATGAGCTAAACTTAATACTAATGGAAGAAGTTTCAAGGAGATTGATGTTAAAGTCTCCACATATTACAACAGACTTGTTCTGTTTACTAAGTTTGAGCAAAACTTCTTCCACAATTTTTTCAAAATAGTCATAAGTAGCACATGGGGTCTGTAAACACTTACAACAATGAGGTGCTCGAGCTCGACACAAGCCATTTTATTTTCATTTTTTCAACAGAGAGGCTCACAATATCCTTACGTTCTTTATATAATAATGATTTATCTGCTAATATTAAGGAGCCACCACATAATCTTTTTTCTCTATTGAAGGAACTGACCACCTGGTGATTTCTGAAATTAAACATGAAATTATAATCTTTTAGCCAATGTTCAGTAATACAAAGGATATGTATATTGTTACTATTTAAAAACAGTTGGAACTGATTCCAAATTAAATGTCAAATGATTATCATGCTCAATAAAAGCAGTCTTGGTAGCCAAAAACTTGGCTGAGTTAAAAAGTAAATAATAAGATAACACATTTGCTACCAGTCTTAAATTATATTTGGATAGGTAATACCTATCTTTTGTTCAAAACTTTTTTATTAAATTATTTATGTCAATTAAATGAAATTTGTCATTATTATCACAATTATATGTCAAATTTAAATTATTGTTACATATTAAATTATTCATTTGTATATTTAAATTATGTCTTAGATTATTTTCCTGTGGCAATCCTTGTATGTAAGGCAGTGTGAACAAGACAATTTTGTGTACATTTAAGTTATTAAGTTGTTTAATATATCTTAATAACTGTTTGTTGTTTACACTGCCTCTTCTACCAACAAAAATTATTATTGTACTATTTGGGCAAAATTTAGTAACTATAATTTTATTTAGGATGTCACTAAAAGATGCTCCAGGCATGCAGCAATTTGTAACTTTTTGTCCCTTTAAAGAGTTATTTAAAGTTATGCCTAGATTTTTTCCCATGTCATCGCTATACATAATTATATTAATTTTGTTATTATTTGAGTCATTTTTTATTTTAAGCTCCTCTGCTATGGCACTGTCATAGAGGTTTGGTGGTGGTATAATATTATCAGCACACACCGACTCTGAAGAAGCTGGTATTGAATGCTGACACTCACATTGATGTTTAACTAAGGAGTCAAAACGCTCCTCATTATATTTACATGTTATTTCGTTTTGGGCTGATTTATATTTATTGGACACAGTTTGAAGGGAGTTAGTAAGTGATAATATTTCTGATTTAAGGCACTCTACGTCAGTCTCATAACATTTTTTTATGTTATCCACCTCAATTGAATACAACTTTGTGAGCGGACTGTAAGTAAACCTTTTTACTGTCCTGTCTCATCCTAGTTATTTACTGTGGTTGTTTCTTTATGGCTCTTGTCGTAACTTTTGAACTAAAATCGTTGAAAGTTATTTGACTTCTGCACAAAACTTGGCGGTTATTTATTAAGTAAATATTATTATAAAGAAAAATAAAGTAATTAAGTATAATCTTAAGAAGTGATAAAATTATAGAAAGAGAATAACTAACAGAATATTTTTGTATACATGTATTGATTTTTTTTAAATAAAAATGGAACAAGGAAGAGTATGTCACTTTGTTCAAATTAGACTTAAGGATCTAAAAAGCTTGATCAACATGTTTGTTGGCGATCAATGTATTTCAAGTTTATTTATTAAGAAATGTGAATATATTATAAGATTTTTTATGGCATGAACAAGATTATATATACAAACTAAATATATTTTATTGTATAACTATTAGATTATAAGAAAAGATGCATATCTTTTTAAGTGAAAGATTATGGTGATTCTAGATCAAATTGCAACAGAATTAGAAAATATTCTTAGTGGTTTCAATACTGACTTAAAAAATTTAAAAATCTTATAGTTTACAAACTTCACAATCCACGCATAATAATTCAGAAGGTTTTAGATATCCATTCGTTTTGCAAATAATTTTCATTAGATTTAACCACAACATTAAATTTAGAATTACATGGAGCAGAAAACAATTCCTATGGCCTTATAATATTAATATTGGTGTGTTACTTAGAGATGGCCATGTTAGTGTAAGTGATGAAAAGTAGATTATAATTAAGGTTTTAGATTTAAATGTTACGCATGAGCAGTTAGAATTTAATATTAATAGATACATGAACTTAAATACTTAAATAAGCATGTAAGAATTATTTTGACAAAAAAACTAGATGCTATTAAGTATGGAAATATGATTGGTAATTTAAAAACTGTCGATATACACTAGTGAACAAGATTACCTTAATGAAATATCAGAATGTCTTGTTAAAAATAAGTAACATTTGCAAGAAATAATTTTACCAAGATTGATTCAAATTCAAATTTATTTTTATTTGTGAATACAGGTAATATAGAACAGGTAATATCTTTGAAAAATTATGTTCGCTGCATTCAACCCTTAGGTAATATTATGGGTACAATTAATATAATCTACTACAATTAAATTATATCATTATATTATAATTATATTAGAATGCTTCATATAAATTGTATTGTCATTTAATATACAGTGATGTAACTAAATTATTTATTAATTAGTTATGATATTTACAATATATAGTCAAATCGAATATCAAAAAAAAAGATATATGTCATTGTAATATGCCTACCGATGCGTCGTTAAATATTCATTAATTGAGTAATAACATGTCTTAGTTAGATATGTTTTAAATTTTTAAATTTATGAATATTCTCCGTTTCATGAAACATAGATGGAACTTTATTGTTAATTTTAAACAGTGTGCCAAAAACGCTTTATCTAAGTAAAGCTGTCTGATGAAATTGTATAATTTTATTGTCAATTATTAAATAATCATTAAATATTTCAGAATTAGTTTTATAAATGCAACTTGATAAACATACAACGTTGGGAATGACAATAATTTAAATTTTTAATTCTTAATATATTTGAGTTAACAATATGTAATTTTACTAACATTTACAATTTATTTTACACATTTCCAATCACTCTACACTAGATGGAATGAAATCGAAACTTCTGTAATCTTTAGTAAATTAGAATTTTACTTGTAGATATTGAAGAATTGCTAAAATTATTAAAATCAGTAGAGTTAACAAATAAATTTGTATACCCGTAAGCTATAACAATTAAGTAAAATAGAAGTCAAATAACATCGTTTTAGATATCAATTATACGAAAATAAATACTATACAGCCATCCTGTTACCACTTCCTCTAAACTATAATTTTAATTCCTTAATACCCCATACCTACTAGTAAAGGTTCTGAAATGGTCTTGCTCGCTTAGTCTTGCAACTACGAGGCCCTATGTTCCTGCACTATGATGACAAGTCACAACTTTAAGTTGAAGATGCTTGTTTAAATGCTTTAATGAGATTCTCAGATAGTACGGCTCCTGCCATCCAGTACCAGCCGAAAAGCATATCTATCATCTTGGACGTTAGTGATTTAACAAATGTTGAACACTTAAATAAGCTTTTAAAATAAGGAAAGTGAAATAAAATATAACTGTGAAAAATTTATAAATGTAAAAAGTGTTGTGATCAGAAGATGTCAATCACATCATTATTTGTTAAAAAAAACTAAAATTTAACCACATGCAATCAGCATCTTTGAAAATTTGTAATAAATTGTTGCTAGGCTTGGGCAAAAAATATCGATATATCGAAATATCGATATTTTCTTATAAAAATATCGATATATATCGTCGATAGTTTTAATCGCGATATATCGATATATCGATATTTATTTTCGAGTATCGAAATCGTATCAATTTCGATATATTTTAAAATATTGTATAACATCAAACACCAAAAGGACCTACAAATGTGTGGTTGTCGTTTTTTTTTTTTCGTCGTCCAACCGTCAGCAATGTAAAAATTTGGGCTTTATTTTTACATCATGCAAATGATGCCGATATATCGATATATCGATATTTATCACGCGATATATATCGATACTGTTTAAAAATATCGTTTCGATATATATCGATATATTTTTTTCCCTTGCCCATCCCTAATTGTTGCTTTTTTTGCAAGCTTTGTTCTTGTGATATTTTTATAATGATTTAAGTAATCATCTATACAATTTTTGTCTTTCAATAGTTACAGAGACAAATTTACTAAGTTACTGCCACTTTATACTATGTAGTGATAATTAAAAATGGCTGGTGAAGTAATCACAAAATGATGCAATGTTTTTATTAAAAATGTATGGTAAAATGTATGGGGTCCAGTTGATACCTACTTAGAAATCACAACTTTCAGCCGCCGAAATTTAAGTACCATGAAAAGTAATAAAATTACTCGCCTGTTGCAGTCAGAGGCACACCATGATTTATTTAATCGTTAGTAAGCAAGCACGGGTAAGAGTAGCTATCGAAGTTTTCTGCCTTATCAAGAAACTTTGGTAAGTTCTTTGGAAAGTTCAATGATCTGGGAATTTGTGGATACTATGAAATACATCCACAAGTTTCTTAAATTATCGTTCCTAGGGAATCTGATAAGCCGGTGCGTTTAACATGTTGTATTGCAACCACCAACACAGCACTTTTCGTATACAATTATGATGGTATATGCAATATGCACACGAGAAGCACAAAAACAGAATATTGTCACAAATAACGGAGGAAAATTTGCGTCCAAGATCTCAACGCAACATAAATGCGAGTAAATACACGTGCGCTAAACTCAGTTAATTTGCGACAATTGGATAAATAATGCCGGCAATCAATTTCGCCCCTCCCTATTAAAGCGATTTTCTCATGCTGGGCTACACCTAACGAGAAACGTCAATGCCCATAAACGCAACAATTATTGCCTTAATTTTAACGTGATAAAGTGAGTGGCCACACTTGGACGGTCAACGTCATTTCAATTTCAATGCCGTTGAACGGCGTTAAAGTTGGCATTAATGTAAACTGACCATTTATTTTTTATCGCAAAACGGGACATGGGTTTATTTATACTCCCCAGTTAGCAGGTTAACAATAAATAAATATTATGTTATTTATTTAAAAACTGTAACTTTATACAATTAGTGTTAACTATAATTATAATCACATTAATTATAATTATTTTTATTATAACAAATTGTGAAAATAAAATTAATCACCAGTTCACCAGCTTCATTAAAGCAAAGTTCCTCAGACAGTAATTATTAAATGCAACATATTTTTAATTATATTTATATTTGTCAGTGGAACAAATTTGCTTTAATAAAGTTAGTGATGATTTTAAATAAGAATAAAATTTGGGCAAGTTTTTACATTGGCCTTTGTTATCAACATCGCCTATAGAACTGGAACCTATAAGTGATTTTTTTCAGACGTCCACAATTTATTCATAATAGAAAAATACTTTTTCTACTGAAGCATTTGTACCAGGTAGACATAAAATATATTCGATTAAAATGCAAAAGAATTTATGTTGATTGATTGATTGTGCGAAAGTGTTTGAATACTTCCACCCAACCAGTTTCTGCGAAAACTTTTAAATTATCCCATTCGGTTATTTTTTGGTCGGTCCCGCTCTCACACCGTTCGTGTCTGACGAACTTCATAGTTTAAAATTTTTTTTCGTTTAAAAGTTCCGTTAAAAACGGACGTGGAACATTTTACGTTAATATTCCTTGAATTTCAAGGAATATTAACGTAAACTCTATATTTGATGAGTGTATTATATGAATATATTTTATCATTGCCTAAGCATGGCTCTGTTTGCAGAATCTCAAGAAACGTAATAACTTTTCATTATTCCACCCATCACAGTTATACGTGGACTTCGTCGCGCTCACCGTGCACAATGAGACAAACGTAGTGTGGCCGCTTCAACGCGTTAATTCGTGCATTAATCTCTTGATGTACCGCCACCGAGTTATCGTCCAACGGCAAACGGCATTGTTAATGCCGTTGTAAAATTATCACGTTAAGCGTGGCCACACCTACATTCAACGCCCATCAACGTGATAATTAACGGCATTCTCGTTGGTGTAGCCCCAGCATCAGAAATCATTCAATAACAATTTTAATCTTAAACATTTAATATAAAAAAAATAGGCACATCCGGCAGGGGTTAAAGGTGGGGGAATCTAACCTCCCCACCCCTTTCCCACCGCCCCACACCCCCTATTAAGGCGACTTGATTCTAAACCTTAACCAAAATTAGTTTTCATAAAATTTAAAATTCAACATGAACACTCTGTCATTATTGTTGAATTTGTCAAGTGTAACAAATAGGTAATCTGAATGGTTAAAAAATTGGCTGTGCTTTTTCCAGGGCTCGGAACCGGTTTAAAAAGAGCGGTTAATTTCGATTAATTACCGGTAAATATATCGCTCCTTCAATTACCGGTTAATCAAGTAACCGGTTTTTAACTAACCTATACGGTAAAGGTTACCGGTTACTTACGGTTTTGACTCCCGAATTAACCGGTTAATTCTGTAAAACGTAAAAGTAATTATGAATGGGATAGGTTCAGATTCACGTTGTGAGGTACTTATGCCGTGTCGCCGCATGCGGGCATTCTTATGGTCAATTATCTGCCTTTAAGCGACACGTTCTTTCACTCGCGATCAGAGTGTCTAGTGGGAGTTTGGCATTTACAAATAACGTGAAAGTATTAGAGAAGTATTCGCGCAAAAAAGAGCCCGGTGGAAAGGCAGTTATTGTGTTTGGTTTATTCGGTAAGACTGGACTTGTCTCATACGAAGAAAATAATTTATTTTTGTGTATCGGTTGTTTATTTATGATGTTTTATTTATGATGGGGAGAAAAAAAGTAAATAGAATTTGTTCCATGTTTACGTTTTAACAGTGGTAGAGCCACGCGGCAGCTTTTGATGTCGCAAGGATGGGCCGGCCCGAACCAGGGTGATACCACTAATGAATACCATGAATGGTAGCGGAATAGCAGAATACCATGAATGGTAGCGGAATCAAACAAAAACTACCCTAGGAGGGTACCAACACCCCTGGTGACGGAGAATCCCTCGCTGAGCATCCACGCCCAAGCTACCCTACTCTTCCTGAGCGTGGGTGCTTAGGCTGCCCCGCGTATATGGGGGGGGGGACGAAGCCGACCTTTCTCTTTTTAACCGAGACTCAGGTGTCCTTAAGTGTCGCTTAAAGGCTGATACTTCATATCTCTCATAGACCTATCCGGAGTACAAATTAGAACACTCCTTTAGGTGCCGGGTGCCTCTATAGGTCCCATAGCGGTAATGCCGAAACAGACCGACTCATTGAACACGTTCAAATGGCTACAGATTCTTTGCTACAGCAGAGATCGTTACCCTTAGCAATTTTAACGCCCACCACGTCGAATGGCTCTGTTCACGTTTAACCGATCATGCGGGGAGATTTGTTTATGACTTTGCCTTGGCATATGGTTTTACAAAGCTGGTTACTTCGCCTACTCGAATTCCATATGTGGAGGATTATGCACCTTCCCTGTCGGACCTTCTGCTGACCTCTCATCCGGACGGATATCAGGTTTCTGAAGACACCCCTCTTGACTCCTAGGACCATAGGCTTGTCCGGAGTGTGGTGCCACTCACGCTCCCCTTGCAGTTGCGTTCTGCAGGCTGTCGTCGTGTTTGGCATTACAGGTCGGCGGATTGGGACGGAATGCGGTCTTTCTTTGCATTCTACCCTTGGGTGCGGGTTTGCTTCTCGCTGGACACTTCCAGGGTTGTTGCTAATTCTGTTGCTGATGTGGTACTTCAGGATATGGAACTTTTTATTACAACTTCTGTGGTGCCCATCGAAGGCAGATCTCAGCCATGGTTTGGTCGCTCCTGTAAAATAGCATCACACTATAAGCAGGAGTGCTACCGGGCATAGACAGATGCATCAACATCTCGGGATGTAAACACCAGCGCTCTTAAAAAGAAGTATAATTCCGCCTCCAGGTCCTTCAAAAAAGTCATTGCCAAGGCAAGGTCAGAGCACATCGGCAGAATAGGCGAGAAGCCTTCGCCTTCCTTCGGGAACCTATGCATTCTGGTCTCTTGCCAAGGCTGTCTAACGGAACTTCTGTCAGCCATCTCTTCCATCTCAGCACAGAGAGGGACTCACTGGTCCATGCCGCAAAGGAGAAAGCCGATCTGTTAATCTTCCTCTTTGCGTTCAACTCGACTCTCGATGACGGGGGAAACACACCGCCGACCATCCCGCGGTGTGACTGTTCCATGCCGGATGTGCGGTTTACACAGCGCACGGTTCGCAAAGCAATCCTCTCCCTGGACGTCAACAAGACGAATGGGACTTATGGAGTCCCACCCATTGTGCTGAACACGTGTGCTCCGAAGTTGACACCGGTTTTAACGCGTCTTTTCCGGTACTCCTACTCCTAAGGTGTAGTTCCGAATTCATGGAAGACAGCTTTGGTCCACCCAATCCCTAAAAATCCCGTCCGCTCCTCCTTCTTCTCAAAAATAATGGAATCTATTATAAACGGTTTTTGTCGGGGTCGATGAGCTGGTGATCTTCTGGTCTACCTAACTCATAGATGGGCGTAGGTAGTAGAGTCTAAAGGGATTGGCCGTTAGTTTGGACATAGCGAAGGCCTTCGATCGGTTCTGGCACCAAGCGCTTCTTTCGAAGCTCTATTCCTATGGGCTTCCCGAGAAATTGTGCAATTGGATCAACAGTTTCCTTGCTGATCGGAGCATCAAGGTTGTAGTAGACGGTGCATGCTCTGATTATAAGCCTATTAAGGCTGATGTTCCACAAGGCTGCGTGCTATCATCAACGCTATTTCTTCTGCATATAAATGATATGTTGCAAACTGGTAACTTTCATCGCTATGTGGACGACAGCACTGGTGATGCTTTATATACAAGCCGTGCCAATATTTCTCGGGAAAACGTCGCCGTGTACCAGAACAAACTTATGTCTGAAGTCGAGTCTGCGCGTTTATCGCTAAAAAGAACCCCTTTGTTGTACCTTCACAGTTTCAAGGCACTCCCTTGCTGCCTTAGCTAGCATCGGAATCGTCGGCGTCGACATTTATTGAATAGTGTGCAGTTTCGTGGTCACTTGGAAGGGAAGGCAAATTGACCTCTAAAAAGCTTGACGTGCTCAGCAGAGCGGGGCAGTATTTCATGTCGGCACATCGCTTGCAACTTTACAATGTGCAAATTCGGCTTCACATGGAATACTGTTCTCATCTCTAGGCCGGGGCACCCCAGTGCCAGCTCCTTCCATTTGACTGCATCCAGCGCAGAGCGGTTCGAATCGTTGAGTCCGAGTTCTTTCTGATCGGCTCGATTCACTGGCACTGCGTACTCTGAGGTTCGGATAATTCCAGCCGCCAAATTTCACGAACGCACATCGCGTCAAAATTCACAATACCATCCTTTCCATCTGGATGCTTGACGGTCCACCACTCTGTGCTTTACTAGGAGTTTTCTTCCTTTTTTCTATAGGATAGGGTGACAAACAAGCACACAGTCCACCTGATGGTAAGTGGTTGCTGTGGCCTTAGACATCTACACATATCCTCGTTTGCGAATCAAATGCAGATGCGTTGTCACCCGTGAGGACTAAGTCTCCGGTTCTCTAAGCTCACCATACGAAACACAGCAGTGATAAGCTGCTATTTTACGCTAATATTCTGTGAGCGTGGTCCTTCCCGGTCGAGCCGGCCCATTCGTGCTACAGTTATACTACTAATATAGCTGCAGCATGGCTCTACCACGTATAAAACTAATAATTCCTTAAATAATTCCTTGTTCAACTTCTCTGTGGAATTGTTTACCACCGGCAATTTTTCCGGACCGATACGACTTAGGGACCTTCAAGAAAAGAGCTTACTCCTTTCTAAAAGGCTGGCAATGCACCCAACTTTCATAATATGTATTTAGTAAAATCTGTTATTTTGACATTACAAACAGATACTTCTTCATTTATTTAAATAGATTTAATTCCATATTCGTAAAGTATGAAAGGTTGTAAAAATCCTAAAGCGATCACTATATTATTTTGATCTTGAGGCGTGAGAAAACTTGGTTGCACTTTTAATCATTCTCTTTATAATTCAATACAAGATCGTAAATATCAATGTGATTTATACTGTTGAGTATCTAGTTAATTGGGAGTTATTAATAACTAGCTGTTACCCGCGGCTTCGCCCGCATGGTCACTGGAAATGAACTATCCATTGCTTTTGAATTGAAAGAAAACTGAGTTTTATAGATTTGTCAGAGATGCAGCCATTAAAAGGAAACTGAGCAAAATTGATTCGTCAGCCTATTTAAATGTTTTGAAACGCAGCGTATAGGAAAGCATGAAAATAGCCTGTTTATTCCAAATGGAAATGGGATATTTTTTAATTAAAGGAAACTGAGCATAATTATCCGTCAGGATGCAGACTTTTGAAAAGAAACTGAGCTAAATTGATTCGTCAGAGATGCAGTTTTCTGAATTGAAAGGAAACTGAGCCAAATAAAAGATCCGTCAGAGATGCAGCCTTTGAGTTGAAAGGAAACTGAGCTTAATAGGTCCGTCAGAGGTGCAGCATTTGGAATTGAAAAAAACTGAGCTAAATAGGAAATTTTGAATTGAAAAGGAAGATCTGTGGAATTCTGATTAATTGATTGTGGGAATTTTGGAAAAAAAACTAACTGAACACTATTTTAAGACGCTACTGTACACAATGTTATATGTTTTTCCATTCAGGAAAGAATGTGGAGATTCTGGGCATTTGACACACGCGAACATGCTACATACAGCTGACCATGAGAGAAACACGGTTTTTCTAAGTTGACCCCGCTACCTGTAACGTTTGCCCTTGCGCTTTATTAATTGTCATTGCAAAACTGAGCTTAATAGGGAACTGCAACCTTTTGAATTGAAAAGGAAGATCTGTGGAAATTATAGGGATCCGTGGTATAATAACATTTTCACCTTTTCCTACGCCTGTCAAAATTGTAGCACCGATTATGTTCCGTCCAAGATGTGTCATACGCAGCCTTGTCCCGTTACATAACCGAGGAGCATCTAACTTTCGCATTAGCATGACTGGGACGCCTAATTTTAATTGAAGCTTATGTGAGGGCACACCTGACAACTCTAGAGAATTTAGAAACTCTACGGGATATGGAGTGCTCTGTTCTGTGTCCATAACTGTGTCTACTGACAAATACTCTGTTATTTCTCCTGCTACTTCGCTTAATATATCTGAATTTATTTTGTTAACGCTTTCATTTTTTGCTGCAAGAATCGCCCTTTCACATAACCATTTGTCTTCATGCATGTTGTTCGTTAAATCTGAATAAACGCTCGCAATTAATTCGGAATGACTCTGTACTAAATTACAAAAATCTCTCGTCAATTTAACGCTATATATTTTGCATAATATATAAAGGTATGATGAATCTTGCTTATACAGAACACTAATTATTTACTTAGATAAATCTATATTGTCTTATTTTATAACACAAAATCTCTAAACTTAAATCAAAATGTAAAAAAATTAATTGATCCATAAAGTCACGAAATATGTTATCATGTTATTATCATCACGAATTATGTTAGTCTATTTATTCAAATACGCATGACCAACAGCCCTTTCGTTCATACCCTGACTGAGCCGGCGCGGCGCGGCGCAAACCGGTTTGTAATTTGTATCCAGACGGACCGTCGGTGAACCTGTCAGTGAAAGCTCATGCACACATCGCTGCGCTATATATGGCGCAGCGATGTGTGCTTATACCATTGTATTCTTATTTGGTTTTATTAATTTTTTGCACTTAATATTGCATTTTATGGGTTTTAACCACATGAGTAGATAAACGGAACAGAGACAAATCTTTTAAGAACGTGCAAAATTGTTACCTATTTTGGTAGGGTTGTCACAAATAGGTGAAGACAAATTAAACAAAACATTTGTTAAATAGTTTTATTATTCAGTATGATAAAATACTTTACAAATTACTTACTCTAATAATTTTTGTTTTTAATAATTTATTATTTCTGGTGTGGTAAATTCTGAATCTAAGATAAAGTTTTTCAAGTAATCTAACGGAAACACTCACATAACATATCAAATTTACAATCTTTATTACCTTTAAGTATTTTGTTGCCAACATTGATAATATTTATTTCAAGATCGTAATATTCATGAAACTTTTGCTCGAGAAATTCAACAAATGCGATAAAATTATCAGGAAGTATAATTAAAAACCCAATTGTACGTTAATAAAGGGACGTAAGTAATAATCAAATATTTACCTACTCTTTGTACTCCTTTGGATAGTTAAAGTATGATATATTTTTATTTTTCTAGTATTATTCATACACACAGTACAATAAACAACCATTATTAATAATACCACGTTTTAGATTAAAATATTCTAACTTGCAACTAACAAAACATACAACGTGCGTCGCACTGATCCTGAGATTGTCCACTGGCTGTGCCAGCGTAACCGGTTTTTCTAGTCTCGTCGCGTACGCGATAAGCGGCCAGTGGTCACGCACACATGCCCCGCGTGCTTGCAGTAGTGTAACCGATTCGCGCGGTTGTATGAAGCCTTATCTCTGTTCCGTTTATCTACTTATGTGTTTTTAATAATGGTGCAGTTATATATTCAAGCAGGATTCAGTATTTTCATGTTATAAAAGTACCTAATTCTAATTATTTGAAGTTATATCGATCTTTACTTATTTTTATTTATAAACTTATAATTATTATTTAAACTGCACCTATGTCGGTTTAAATAATAATTATTTTTGAGATTTGCCTTTAAAACACGCCTGTCTGTTTTTTTAAATATTCACTTCAATTTTATAGGCTGAGGTAAAGGAGTAATTAAATGTCATATCTTCATGTTAGTAAAGTAGCTTGGCGCCCTTTCAAACATTTACTTTTACTAAGGAAGTCCTGCCCGTAAACCTAGTGATTATATACTTTGTGGACACTACGGTATCAATTTCGAGGTTCTTGGAGTGCTTATTACGAAACCGGCATCCATTTTCATATCCAATATGGCGGACATTTTTATAATAATATGATATGGGTATCAATTTCACCCCTACCCCAGCCTACGAATTTGGAGTATATATAAAATAAAAATATTGACAGACGTATTTTAAATAGCACATTTCAAAAATATTAATTATTTAAATTGCACCCATGTAGTTTATAAATAAAAATAGGTAAAGATTGCTCACCTTATAAGATCGATATAACTTCAAATAATTAGAATTGGGTGCTTTTGTAATATGAAAAACTGCACCCTGCTTGTATATAATTGCACCATCGTTAAAAATTCATAAAATACAATATTAGTGCAAAAGTAAAAACAAATTTGTTTATTGTCAACAAAGTGTATAATGACTAGGTTTAAGAGTCGGGACTTCCTTAGTCACAGAGCACAATTACTCTCTACCGAGAGAAGAATGCCAACTTCATACTAAATAAAGGAAACACGTGTTTATACACAACTTTTTACATCAAAACTTTTTTAGCGGGAATTTCAAACCTTTGTATTCTGTAACTTAAAGGGCGCCAAGCTACTTTACCAACATCAAGACATGAAGTTTAATTACCCCCCCCCCCAGCCTACAAATTTGGAGTATATATAAAAGAAATATTTAAACTGCACCTATGTTGTTTTTAAAACATGTGTGCAGGTCGCACGTAGAAGTGAAACCTTCAGAAAACTAAACTTCGAGAGAATGCGACGAATGCAGAATATCAGGAGTAGGATAATTGTAGGGTTTATTTATTATAATATTGTTATCAACTTTAAAATTATTTTAAATTTTATTTTACATAATATATTACATTAAATACTAAACAGACTCCAATTTCAATTTCAACAATTGATACGAGTACCTTATGGTAACTAAAGTATGAATATTATTTTAATATGATAATTTTCAACCACAAGTACGGCTTAAAATATACGATAATAGTTTAAATTTATAGCAAACAAATGTTGCAATCCTTATTTATAGACATGTAGAGCCTAAATTTTAGTGTAATAAATCAAGAGGTTATTTTCTTTCGAATAAAACTTTGTCGTAGCGCCAATTAAAATGTATGTTAACTATCTTTAAAGCACCGCACAAAGACGAGACCGAGATAATATGAAAACACATTTTTTTTAAATTACTTGTAATGCTATTAACGTTACTAATATTCCCTTTAACCAACGTAAGCTAAAAATGCTTGTGTTACGAGCGGTTCACGACAGTTGTAGAATGGCGGATTACAACCCACAACCTCTTGAGTTCACTGTCCGCACCCTGCCATTAGGTTACTGTCGCCTACTACACTGTATTCTATCCCATTCTCTCGTAGACTAAATCATATAGACGTATATGTTTGTCTCTTTTTAGTGTCGCTTTTTTCGTTTCATTGAGTTTCAAATTACAACGATTCTAAAGAACTATTCACTTCAATAAATAGGTAAAGATCGCTCACCTTACAACCACAGAGTAAGGACCAGAGGAGAAGCCTCCTAACAACGTCGAAAATGTATACCTATTTTGATAGGTTTGTCACCTGATGCATGTGAAAATTTTAAGGAAAACAAAAGTATTGTATAGTTTAAAACAACATGTATTCCTTGTAACTTAAATTAATAAAACAACATGTCTATTACTGTTTTGAGAATTTTCTTGTATTACAGAAAAGGGCAATACGTGCAATTTACAATTAAAAACCGCGCTAATCTCTTCGAGAGAATTTCAAGGAAATAGGTATTCTCACAGAAGCTTCACATTATATATTACTATCAATATCATTTTCGTAAGACAACTTATGCATGAGTACAAAAAAATCAGCGATCTGCATGATGGACAAACTAGAAATCGCATTGAGCTCCGCTTCAAAAAGGTCCGAAAGTTATTCGTTAAAATGAGCGTGCTCTTCTATAATAAAATTCCACAATCTATTTCGGGCTTGCCCTTATACAATTTTGATAAAAGAGCGTGGATTTGATTCGCTTCAACTATCCTTGGGACTGCAGTTAATTATGTCAATAATTATAATTATTGTAATTTTTAATTTTTTTAAAAAGAGCAACCGCCTATATCCTATTATGCAAATATAAAGGTATGATAAATATTGCTTATACAGAACAGTAATTATTTACTTAGATAAATCAATATTGTCTTATTTTATAACACAAAATCTCTAAACTTTTCAAAAATCTTAAATCTCTAAACGATCTTTCACTATTTTTTATTTATAAACTAGGTACATAGGTGCAGTTTAAATAATAATTATTTTTGAGATTTGCTTTTTAAAATACGGCTGTCTGTATTTTTTTATATTCACTTCAAATTTATAGGGTGAGGCTTGCGCCCTTTCAAACATTTACTTTTACTAAGGGAGTCCCGCTCCGTAATTCTAGTGATTATGTACTCTTTGTCAACACTTAACAAATTTGGTTCTATTAACTTTTTGCAGTTAATATTGAATTTAACGAATTTTTAACGATGGTGCAATTATATTCAAGCAAAGTGCAGTTTTTTCATATTGCAAAAAGTACCCAATTCTAATTACTTGAAGTAATATCGATGTTACAAGGTGAGTGATTTTTAACTATTTTTTATTTCTAAACTACACGGGTGCAGTTTAAATAATTATTAGTTTTGAGATGTGCTATTTAAAATACGTCTATATATTTATTTTATTTAAAATAGTGCTATTTAAAAAATTATACATATACTCCAAATTCGTAGGCTGGGGTAGGGGGTATCAATTTCGGGGTTTCTTGGGGTGCTTATTACGAAACTGGCATCCATTTTCATATCCAAGATGGCGGTCATTTTTTAATAATATAATATGGGTATCAATTTCGGGGTTTCTTGGGGTGCTTATTACGAAACTGGCATCCATTTTCATATCCAAGATGGCGGACATTTTTTAATAATATTATATGGGTATCAATTTCGGGGTTTCTTGGGGTGCTTATTACGGAACTGGCATCCATTTTCATATCCAAGATGGCGGACATTTTTTTAATAATATGATATGGGTATCAATTTCAGGGTTTCTTGGGGTGCTTATTACGAAACTGGCATCCATTTTCATATCCAAGATGGCGGACATTTTTTAATAATATTATATGGGTATCAATTTCGGGGTTTCTTGGGGTGCTTATTACGAAACTGGCATCCATTTTCATATCCAAGATGGCGGACATTTTTTAATAATATGATATGGGTATCAATTTCGGGGTTTCTTGGGGTGCTTATTACGAAACTGGCATCCATTTTCATATCCAAGATGGCGGACATTTTTTAATAATATAATATGGGTATCAATTTCAGTTTCTTGGTGCTTATTACGAAACTGGCATCCATTTTCATCCAAGATGGCGGATTTTTAAATATGGGTATCGATTTCGGGGTTTCTTGGGGTGCGAAAAAGTAAACTTAGAAAACAATTGTTTAAAATAAGTAAAAAGTTAAAATGCACTGCTAAAAAATATGACGATATTATCGCGGAACAGTTTTTGAACGGTTGTGATAAATTTTTATCCCCCAAGTTAAGCGCGATTGTAAAGGCGCAAATTTATTTAAAACCCCATTGCAAAAACAATAGATATAGCAGAGAATTCAAATTGTTTTGCTTAAATATGTATTACACGAGCCCTCTCGCTTATCGATTTTTATCGAAGACTATTTGTTTACCGTAAATTTTGCCTAAGTAGGCTCTCCCTCAGCGGCTCGTAGCCGCCTGCGCCCTCTTCTCCCAAAAGAGGGTCGCTTCCGATCCGGCAAAGTGGCTTAATCCGCCAATTGCCAGTCCCACAGGTGGTGTTTAGTGGGTACACTTAGGGTAGTGGTTAGGTTAGGGTTTAGTCACAGTGAGTCCCACATAACCACGACAGACCGGTTGTCGTGGTATGCATAAAGCATTCACCACCTCCTCGCGTAACGGGGTAGCCCTTTGTAATTGCTTCTGGGCGCAAAAAAAAAAATTGGAAAATCCAAAATGCACGCCTCATCAGCGTTTCATTTAATTTTGATGAAAAAAATAAATAACTTTTAAAAGGTGTTCAGTTCAATAGCAAAAATCAATAAGGACCCTCCTTAGAATATATGGAATCTTATTTAATACTATATATCTCAATCTATTGCTTACATTTCTATTAAGCGAGAAGACTCACAGACGCATAGACAAACGGACGGCAGTCGATATATTTTTTCAATTACATTTTTTGTTGTGTAATCTAAAGTGAATCAGTTATAAAATAAACCAATAATTCAATGTCTGTAGTCATTGTAACGTATATATATATATATATATATGGATTTGATGTCTAGCTAAGAGTATAAGAACGATTTTATGTAGCGAAACTCGCGTTGTGAGGCGTGCAATTAGCGTTTATTAGTAATCATATTGTTGATCTAGATGTAGATCTAAAATAAATAATGAAATTAGTAAAAGTTGTTAATTTGTGACAACCCTAACCTCCATACGCTGTCTAGACGTTGTCGGCATTTACCACGCGATCAAAGGCGTCGTCCTACTGTATGTTTTTATTATACTGTGATAATAGTACACAAATGTACCCGCTTTTGAGAAAATATAATGAAAAATTAATTTTATGTAGTACTGAGAAAAATTAGCACTTAAAAAACAGCCGTATTTATAAAATAGCAATTAGGGAAATATGAGGGCATTTGTAACCCCACTTTTTAGTGATAAGATAGCTCAGTATTGTTCTTGATGTCGACTTCATTCAAACAAAGTGAAGGATAGTAAGTTATATTACTATACAAGGAATACATAAGTTTATTGATAATAACAGTTTATATAAATATATTATTTAAGTTAATTTTATTGAAAATTAGTGTTCAGAAACAATTTATGTGAAGATATTGTGCAATAGCACTCCCGATTAAAAAAACTGATAAAGATAAACACAGAAACCAATTTTTTGTAATGATAGGGACAACTAATGTACTCACCACTGACAAAAGCCTACATGGTTATACTAATGTGTGTATTGTCCATTAATTGAAACCAAATAACATATTATTTGCAGGTTCCCTATAAATCCGGAGAGTAGAGAAAAGTGGTTGCGGATGTTAAACAGACCAAATTGGACTCCGCATAAATATTCTACGATATGCAGCAAGCACTTTCATCCGCACTGCTTTTCAGTTACTATTGGTCAAAAAAGAAGAAAGTTGCGAAGTGGTTCTGTTCCTACTATAAGTATGCCAGTAAGAAAAAGCCAGGGCTCGGAAACCGGTTCAAATTCTAAACCGGGTTCGGTCATTGAACCCAAAACCGGTTTTTCTCAAATTTAGGTTTAGGTAGTAACAATTAACCGGTTAAAACCAAGTTTTGTAATGTCCCCGCCCTCTCCCTTACTCCACTTGTATCCAATGTATCCAACTTTGTACGGCTGCGCTCTGTCTAATTCACGAAGTTTTTAGACGCACGTACGATATATTTATTGCATCAACGCGACTTCCCTAAAACGACATCCCTCATATTTTTTCATCTTTCAGCAATGACCGTATTATAAATAACAGAGGTAAGTTTTGTTTCAATTAATTATGCGTTATCTCCACTTTAAAATTAAGTTTCGATATCATGTTTAATTTCACCTTATATATTTATATTGACTTTAATTATATTGAAAGTTTTCTACTACAATGCCTTTAGTTTTAGTAATATATTGCAATAAATGATGAACTTTCTTAACAGAAAACACGATTTTTTTTAAAGTTGATGAAATTATATGTTATAGTATTTGTTATTTTTAGGACTGAAGTGAGACAGATCACCAGATTTTTTAGATTTAGAAGCTCGTGATTAGAACCAACCTCTATCTCGGTCTTTGCAAAAACGAATAATTACCACTTCTGAGGTAAATAAAGTTTAATTAGAAGTCGTGTCTTTACACGATAAGAAATTTATTTGTCATGTTCAGAGAATTCTAAAGTCGAACAGGATAAAAGAAATTACCATTTTTCACATCTCATAATGAGGAACTGAAGCATATCTTACCATATTGTATACGTACAAGATGCTACTAAAAATATTAGTTTTTTTTTAAATAGAGTAGAAGGTAACCATATAGAAGAAATTAACTTTACTGATACAGAAGTTAATAAAGAAAGATAATAATTTGAATCTAACAAACCATTATGATTAAAATCGGCTATATTTTGCTGTCGACTGTCCCAAATACATATACTGAAAATTCCTGTCATTTACTAACAGTAATCCATACTAATATTATAAATGCGAAAGTGTGTTTTTTGTTTGTTTGTTTGTTTGCTTGTTTGTCCTTCTTCACGTCGCAACAGAGCGTCGGCATGGCATGATTTTTGTATGGGGATAGTTCGGTGGCTGTAGAGTGACATAGGCTACTTTTTCCGCGGAAAACATCTCATTCCCGTGGAAAATCGAATATGTTGCACAAGTTTGTCCTTCTTTCACGTCGCAACAGAGCGTCGGCATGGCATGATTATTTGTATGGGGATAGTTCGGTGGCTGTAGAGTGACATAGGCTACTTTTTCCGCGGAAAACATCTCATTCCCGTGGGAAAATCGAATATGTTGCACAAGTTTGTCCTTCTTTCACGTCGCAACAGAGCGTCGGCATGGCATGATTATTTGTATGGGGATAGTTCGGTGGCTGTAGAGTGACATAGGCTACTTTTTTTAGTGGAAAAACATATCATTCCCGTGGGAAAATCGAATATGTTGCAAAATTAAATTCAGCTAGGTGGCGCCACCGTGATTCTACAAGACGGACGACGGTACGATGGATGAACACAGAAGGTCAGAATATCTGGATTATTATGTCTTTTTACCAAAATTAAGATAAAAAATGTATGGATCTGTATTTTTCCACGCAGGACCGGGAAGAGAGCGATAAAAAACATAAAATTCACCAGCTGATTTTCTTCAAACGTTTTGGTGCATCATAATTCACAGAATAGGCGATAACCTCGCAGACGATATTAAGTAATCCGTTGATGCTCTGCCTACCCCGCAAGGGTTACAGGCTTGATTATAAGTATGGATCAGAAATACTATCACCACCTGTCACGCTTTCACCCTTAACTATTACTTAACAATGGTAGAAACAGTTCTTAGTAAGCCTTATTAATAAGCCTTAGTAATATTTATTGAACGGAAATGAATACAGTTCTTATATGTGGTTATGAATGAATCGGTATTACAATAAGAAAAATTGTGCAAAATTATAAGAAAAATATTTTTTGAGAGTTCTTATTAACTAACGTATACATAGTTTAAATTGATTCCGTTAGATGTCGTTACTAGGTTTTAAAACGCGGTAACGAAATGTTTCTGACATGTACTTAACTCCGCCGTTGAGCCGCGCGTCAACTTATAGTGCATACGGTACCTATACGCTTAAATTGTTTCTATTTCGTAGCTTATTCGACTACCTGCTTTCGATTTCGGTTGTTTGTTATTTGCTTTGTGATTTGGTTAAGGTTGAATGGATTTATATTGGCTTTCATTTTCGGATTTGTGTATTTTCTTGGATCGGTTTTGTTGATTTGGTTGGTATTCCTTTATACATATTTAGACTCTGGCTTTGCTTTTGGATTTTGTTTATTTAGAATCGTGAATTGGTTTTCGTTGTTTTAGGTTGTTTAACAATATTTCAAAGGAATATTAATAGTATAGATAGTGTATACGGTACCTATAAACTTACTTCTTTTTTCGTTGGTTATATTTATATTGACTACTGCTTTCGATTTCGGTTTTCTGCGATTTGTTTTGCGATTTGGTTTAAGTTGATTCGATTGTTTTTGGCTATCGTTTTCGGATTCGTGTTGTGTCTTGAATTGGTTTTGTTGTTTTGATTTTAAAAAATATTTAAAAGGAATATTTATTCCTTTTAGATATTTTGGATTTGCTTTTAAAAAAAATATTTAAAAGGAAATTTAATTCCTTTTAGGTATTTTAACGTTTTCTTATAAATAGGTTTTTCTTACTTCATAATGCCTCGCAAACGTAAGTCCAGCCTTTCAAGAGTATCTTCTCAAAGACAAGCGAAAAGATTAGCTCGATCGCTAGAATCTTTAGAAGATGCTGAACTGAGAAGGCAAGAACAAGCAGAGCGTCAGGCTGCTTTTAGAGCATCTGAGACACCTTCTCAACGTCAGCAAAGGCGTCTTGAACAGACAGAGCGTCAGGCTGCTTTAAGAGCTTTCGAAACACCTTCTCAAAGTCAGGAAAGGCGTCTTGAACAGGCAGAGCGTCAAGCTACTTTAAGAGCTTCTGAAACACCTTCTCAAAGTCAGCGAAGGCGTCTTGAACAGGCAGAGCGTCAAGCTACTTTAAGAGCTTCTGAAACACCTTCTCAAAGTCAGCGAAGGCGTCTTGAACAGGCAGAGCGTCAAGCTACTTTAAGAGCTACTGAAACACCTGATCAAAGTCAGCAAAGGCGTCTTGAACAGGCATAGCGTCAATCTACTTTAAGAGCTACTGAAACACCTGCTCAAAGTCAGCAAAGGCTATTCGAACAAGCGGAACGTCAGGCCGCCTTAAGAGCCGCGGAAACACCTGATGAAACTCAACACAGACTCATTGAGCAAGCTGAACGTCAATCTACTATAAGGGCATCTGAAATACCAGAACAGACACAGGCGCGAAGAGATGCAAATGCACAGCTCCAAGCTGAACGTCGACAAAATTTTCAAAGAAACAATTGGTCGGTTTTTAATGACGCAGCATTCAATTATGATCCGTTGATTGATTATAAAAATCACAGGTTAGTTGTTATCGGACTGATGGACAAGGCGTGTCGATTTTGTAGCGCTTTAAAATGGAAAGATGAGACCGCAGGCATGTGCTGTTCCAATGGCAAAGTGTCTCTTCCGTTACTTGGGGAACCAGAAGAACCTTTGAAAACTCTCTTTTATATGAGGCTAATGAGTCACGGCGCTTTTAAACAGGATCCGGAAATATAACTCATGCTTTCAAATGACGTCCTTCGGAGTTGACCGGTAAATAATAATGCCGGGATTTTCGCCTACATTTACGGTGCAAGGGCAAATTTATCATAGAATAGGTTCACTTTTTCCAGCTGAAAACGAACAGCATAAATTTTTACAAGTATATTTTATGGGTGACGAAGAAATTGAGGTAGACCGTCGCTGCCAATGTATCCAGGGAGTTGAGAGAGACACAGTGTTCAAAATTCAAAGATTCTTGCATGAACGTAACATTTTAGTCAAAACATTTAAAACTGCTTTAGAAAACTTACCTAAAGAGGATTATAAAGTCGTCATTCACGCAGATCGGACCCTCGAGGAGAGCATGAAAGGCGCTACAATGCACCTTTGATAAACGAAATAGCAGCCGTAATTAGTGGTGATCAATTTTCTTCACGAGACATTGTCTTGCAAGCACGTGATGATACGTTGCAACGGGAAGCCGATACACACAAGTTTTGTGACGCTCTGCAATACCCATTGATTTATTGCAAAGGACAAGAGGGTTATCATTTTCAAATTCCACTCATTAACCCGGTCACAAAGGAGCCTACTCCGAACAAAAAGTATCATGTATGGATTTTATGCGTATCATATGATGTTGCGAGAAAATGATTTTAACCTCTTAGCCCGGTGTAGGCAATTATTTCATCAATTTTGGTAGACATGTATGTGAAGGTAGAAAGTGAATGTCTCCGTTATATATCTTTAAATCAAAAAGCTGCGCGTTGAGAATTATATACATTTACAAGATGCAGTTTCTAGCGACGCCAATGTAAACCCCAGAGATTTAGGTAAAATGGTAATTCTGCCCTCATCATTCGTTAACAGTCCCTGCTACCTACATGAGTACACACAAGACGCATTCGCCTATGTACGAACTTACGGAAGACCTGATCTTTTGTTACTTTTACTTGCAATCCCACATGGAAAGAAATAACTGAGGAGCTAATGCCGGGCCAAAAGTACTGACAGACACGATTTAGTTGCTAGAGTATTTACATTATAAGTACAAAAATTAATGTATGTAATTAACAAAGGGAAATTTTCGGAGAGTGCAGTGCTTCATGTATTCAATTGAATGGCAAAAGAGGATTACCGCATGCCCACATTCTAATATGGCTTAAAGAGAAGTTGCGGCCCAGCCAAATAGACGACATAATAAGCGCCGAGATCCGGATCCTGAGCAAGATAAAGAATTGTATGATACCATCGTCCGAAATATGATTCACGGTCCATGTGGAGCACGAAATTCAATATTGCCATGTATGAAAGAAGGAAAATGTACAAAGAAATTCCCTAAACATCTATTAAAAGAAACAGTGCACAATGACAATGGCTACCCTTTATACAGACGCAGAGCTCCCGAAGATGGGGGCAGGAAAGTTACAATCAAATCTCGCTCTGGAGCGTTCGAAACCTTAGATAACAGCTGGATTGTCCCGTATTCGCCCATTCTATGTAAAATGTTTAATGCCCACATTAATGTAGAAGCATGTAGCTCTGTCCGCGCAATCAAGTATATCTGTAAGTACATAAATAAAGAAAGCGACCAAGCAATATTTAATCTCAGGAGTGAAGGTGAGGCAAATCCCGTTAATGAAGTACAGACCTTTCAAGCAGGGCGATATGTTAGCACTAACGAGGCAGCGTGGCGTCTCCTTGGCTTCCCTTTACACGAAAGGCACCCAACAGTTACTCACCTTGCTGTGCACTTAGAAAATGGAAAGCGTGTATATTTCACCGAAAGAAATTTTCAAGAAAGAATTGCATCACCGCCAAAAACTACACTAACAGCCTTCTTTCAACTTTGTCAAACCGACCCTTTGCAAAACGTTGTTATATTCTGGAGTCCCCGCTATTATACTTGGAACACATCTAGGAAGGAGTGGAACGCTGTATTCAAGGCGCGCCTGTTGCAAATTGGCCCGGTGTAAAGTTATCAGATGCCCTTGGTCGTGTGTATACCGTCCATGTAACTAATTTTGAATGTTTCTGTTTACGATTGCTGCTGCACCATGTTCGGGGTCCTACAGGATATAAAGACCTTAAAACTGTCAACGGTCAGGAATGCGCAACTTATAAAGAAGCATGTGAAGCTCTGCATCTTATAGAAAACGATAATCACTGGGATGAAACCATGGAGGAAGCTGTGCCAGTCACCAGCCAAAATTAGGGATCTTTATGCAACTCTCATATCATCTTGCGGGCTATCTAATGCATATAAATTGTGGGACAAATATAAAGAGTACATGGCGGAAGATATTTTGCGAAGGTTACAGCAGACACACGCGAACATGACATACAATGAACACATTTATAATGAAGCACTTGGAAAAATTGAAGATAAAGTAATGGCAATGGTAGGCAAAAATTAAGCGACTTTGGAATGATAAGCCTCAGCGAACAACCGAAAATGAATTAGGGATGAAATTATACGTGAAACAAACTACGATATACCAGCTTTGCAGCAGCAAGTAGCCGAATTTGTACCTGCTTGTTTCCGAACAAAAACGAGTTTTTGACAAAGTATTAGGACAAATTGAATCTGGAATGGTGCACTTTTCTTTTAGATGCCCCATTGCCCCATTTGCAATGACAATTAATAAAGCGCAAGGGCAAACGTTACAGGTAGCGGGGGTCAACTTAGAAAACCGTGATTCTCTCATGGTCAGCTGTATGTAGCATGTTCGCGTGTGTCAAATGCCCAGAATCTCCACATTCTTTCCTGAATGGAAAACATATAACATTGTGTACAGTAGCGTCTTAAAATAGTGTTCAGTTAGTTTTTTTCCAAAATTCCACAATCAATTAATCAGAATTCTACAGATCTTCCTTTCAATTCAAAATTTCTATTTAGCCCAGTTTCTTTTCAATTCCAAATGCTGCACCTCTGACGGACCTATTAAGCTCAGTTCCTTTCAACTCAAAAGGCTGCATCTCTGACGAATCTTTATTTGGCTCAGTTTCCTTTCAATTCAGAAAACTGCATCTCTGACGAATCAATTTAGCTCAGTTTCTTTTCAAAGTCTGCATCCCTGACGGATAATTATGCTCAGTTTCCTTTAATTAAAAAATATCCCATTTCCATTTGGAATAAACAGGCTATTTTATGCTTTCCTATACGCTGCGTTTCAAAACATTTAAATAGGCTGACGAATCAATTTTGCTCAGTTTTTAATGGCTGCATCTATGACAAATCTATAAAACTCAGTTTTCTTTCAATTCAAAAAGCAATGGATAGTTCATTTCCCAGTGACCATGCGGCGAAGCCGCGGGTAACAGCTAGTGATTGTAATAAATTAAATAAATTAATATATCATATTATCTTAAAATACCCTAGTTTTATTCTATACTTCAGTTGTAAACTAAAGATAAAGCATATTGCAAAAATATATAATTATTATAATTTAGTTTAAATTATAAAGACTATATATATATTTTGATCGCAAAAAAATTTGAAACGAGAAGGAAAGACATCTAAAAGAACCTGTTTTATGATACATTTCTAAACCGATGTATGTAAATAAAAATATCCCGATTTCTCCCGATTTTTAGCTGGCAAATTTACCGATTTTTTATGTTTCACTTTCCCAACACTGATCTATGGTTGTTGGTTGTAGCTAGCGGTGGGTTGTAGCGGCTTTTTTGAGTAACGAAACGAAACTATCTATCGAATATCAATAGCGGCTTTTGAAACACTCTATTTTAATAGCGGCTTCAATAGAGTGTTTCACGTCGTGTTTAATTGAAAAACGTTGCGAATGAAACGATGTCCGTTTTACGAGAAAACTTGTTTGGTTTTACCGTTTCGTATAGAATTAGACATGGTGTTAATGGTTAAATTTATTTGTTTGTTAAATCATTTCGTACGGTGTAATAAAAATACCACTTCAAAAGATTTAACGGCAAATGATTTGTTTAATAATTATGATAATGATAATTTTAACCACAAGTTCAGCAGAAAATATTGAATTTAAGTTTATTTTTATAGCAAATAATTATTACAATGCTTATTTTTAGCCATTACATGTGAAGCCTGAATTTTAATGAAATAAATCAAAAGAGTACATGTATTGATGTTTTTATGGAATATTTTCGTTCGAATAACATTGCCTTGTAAACCGCCATCTACTCCATTCTACAGGTATTAAAGTCATTTTATCGAACGAAAATTAATTGACTCTTGGGTGGTACGTAAAGAAGACGCTAGATGGCATAATTACGGCTAATTGAATATAAAATTGTAAATCGGTAAAGTAAGAAATCGATCGTGGATTGTTTTGAATGGACTGAAATATAATAATTTTATTCATTATGGTTAATTTTACACTGGCATTGCTTCGAGACAATTTTGATAACTATCACATAAAGTTTTAGTATTATTTACACTAATTACTGTACAATTATTATTATGAACACTAATATATACAATTGTATTTTCTTCTTATTTTACTAAAATTATATTATTGTTGCACAAAAAGAAAACAAAATATTAATAAACGCGCTAAAAAGTAAAACAAACCGTGTCATTAAACTAATTTAAACCGGGCCAAGATCACGTAAATTCATGCACTGAAGTATTTTTGTTAAAACATGCATACTTACTTTCTCATTCTAATATCGCATCTATCCGAAGGAATAGAGTCATAGTTCAAATGCAAAAGCACCCGCGCTCACTCGACATTCGACGACCGGTGGTACTCTACCAACAGCCGAAGCTGTCGCCGATGCGTCGCGAAAATAGCCGAATAAACGATTTGTTACTGATCGCTCGTTCTTGATTCGTGAATCGTGCTGAGTAAAACGTCTACTGTAATGGATAGTTTTGCACTGCAATAACCCGCCATCCGCTATTGTGTGAATAGCTAGTTTCAGTAACTAGTTATGTTTTGTAACGACCACTCCTAGTTGTAGCTTCAGTTGGCTTGTTGGTGCTGTTAGTCTATGTTGTTAGTTGAGTAATTGTTTCCTTTCTGTGTTTGTGATTCTAGTTAGATTTTCATTCAAAAAACGGTAAGTAATGTTAATTATCTTTACTAGATACTGTTTTTGAATGATCTAAGTTACAAAACAGTAATTTTTTGTGTTTCAATTGTCAAAAATGTAAAAACTAATAACGTCTACGCCATGGATGGACGTATAAAAAAGGCGGACTGAATCTCGCTATACAACTCAGTGAGGCACCCAAAATAAGTCAGCTCGCTTGTACGTACAAGGGATCACGCAAACATTCATAAGTCTAGCGCCCACCATTACGCAACAACCGTCCGCGAGAAGTACCTAGTTGTCGTAAGTAAAATCCAAAATGAATATGCCGTCTTGCGTCGTTAAATTTGTAAAATCATAGTGGTTTTATCAAAACACAAGGAATCACCTTTCATAGGTGAGTCAGTAATTATAATCACTTATTTGAGAATTTTATGTCTTAAATTAAAATGTTGTTTTTGAACACAAAACATGAGTCACGTGATCAGTGTTGTTAATTATTTATAGGGAAAATTACCCGAAATTTGGGAAGTTGCTATTTTTACCCACGTTGGCACGGATACGGATGTTTGCCCAACAACCTCTTAAGGTTGTTTTATGTGCACTTTTTGTTACAATTTTCCTGAAAATTACCCGATCGATTATAATGCGGTTTTATGCATTTTTGGCATAGTCCATTATACTGCGCTGTAATCGTGTTTTTAATTTTTACTATGTTACCATTTCCTGAAAATTGAACCGATTATAATACGGTTAACAAGGTTCTTAAATGTGTTGTACGATCATAGTCCACTACAAAGTGCTGCAGTCGTGATTTAAATATGCCTTATATTATCAATTTTAAAATTTTACCAAGTAAAATTGTTTAGTAAGTATTATTAGGGTATACTGCTAAAGAGTACATGATTGATAATAACCCCTGAGAATGAGGTGATCGCTACCATGCTGTTTCTAAATGTTTTCATACTAATTCTAAAATAATATATTGTAAATTAGTTTTATTAAAAAATGCCACTGGGTTCTTGATGGTCCTTCCCAGGATAGTGATTTTTTCCAAACCAATGGTAAAGCTTAAATGACTTTCAATAAGTATTCTTGTAATCTGTATTGACTTAAAATGATTCTATTCTATTCTAATCGTTTTGGTTTTCCTACTAATGGTTAAAAAAATCTAGCTCATCTTCTTCGGTAATTTTACATAATGTTATGACCTTTAGTTTTAAGATACCGTAATTAATTATCATCATCACGTCTTATATATTATTAACATTCATAGTATGTAAACCATCTTTCGGATCCCTAACAAAGATTCGATTACACACATAGTTTTTTGGTTACCTACTTATAATATTTTATTTAAAATTGTGGTTTACATTCTATAAATACTAGGAACAAGCACAAGTTAGTTTTACCAGTTACTCGACTCAAAAGAGTCAGTAATTCCTTCATGGGGCAATGTATACGCTTTCACAACAGTCTCAGAAAATATGCAGGCCTTACCTATCAAAGTTTAAAATTTTTACCAAGTTAAAATTGTTTAGTAAGGATTATTAGGTATACTACTAAAGAGCATGATTGATAATAACCCTCGAGAATGAGGTGATCGCTACCATGCTGTTTCTAAATGTTTTCATACTAATTCGAAAATAGTATATTGTAAATTAATTTTATATTAATTTTTGGTTACCTATAATATGTTTAATATAATACAATTTTTGTATAATATAATGTTTGTAATAAAATTAATTTAAATCGCAATTGAGTTACGTTATAATAAATTAGTATTTCGTCAAAGTTATGTTATATTTTGACAGATTGTTTTATAAAAAAAATGGGGAAATTTTGTTTCACATGACAACCCTATATGCACACGCAGCAACTACACGCAAACATACTTGCACCGCCGCCATTTCAGTGCATCAGTCCTTTCTAAACAAAATTCTGTCCGCCTTATTTATACGTCCATGCTCTACGCGAACAATTCATAACGGTCAAGATTTCAAATAAGATAAAATAGTTAATATTTCTTATTCGGATACCATAGCAATATTGTTTAATAAAGGAAAACTCAATTAGAATTTATATACTAGTAGTGTTTGATAATATTCTAAAATTCTAAATTTGTTTTCTTAAAAAATGCGTTAGAGGTTAAAGTCAACATTCACACATACGCAATGATCTTGTATGTGGGCGTGCGTTCCAAAATGGCTGTCGAGTGCTTTATTGATAAAGGCTGTTCCATAGATTATTGTATAATATATTACCTATATTTTTATATTAGAGATAGAAGCGCGACTCCAAATTTAATTTTCGTTACTGCGCTGTGTTCAAATAACAGATGGCGATAATTTCAAAGCGCTTTAAGCTCGTCCTTATTTTGCACTTTACAATGAAAGTGTTCTGTGATAAACAACCATTAATTTACATTGTACAAGTGCTGCAATACAGTTAATATTTGTTTGTTGCTTGGCTAATTGTTAGTTCCTATTACAAAAATAAAAATCGGTTATCTTTGAAATTCTTTGCTTAATTATTGATTAACATTAGCTGTGTTAAATTTAAGAGTATTTTCCGCAATATTAATGGATTTCTTTATATAATGTCCCTACTGGTTAATTAATAATCTAATATTACGAAGTTTTGCTCCTCTTCAAAAATTTCATGAATTAGTGTCAAATAATTGTTTATAGTAATGCATCTTTAACACCCCTAAGGTACCGTGGACATGAATTCATGTCCAAAATTACGTGACCGTTGAATACCGCGGACATGAATTCATGTCCACATTACGTGCTGCTATTTTCGTCTTAATTAATATAAAAATACAGTATATTTTCAATTAAAAACTATTTCATTCGATTCTGAACGAACTAAAGAGTATTCCCAAGTATTATACTCACTCGGTTACATAGACAAATTAAAAAATAATAGACAGTCACTTTCGGGTAGTTGGTGCTGTTAGTTGCGTAATTGTTTTCTTTTTGTGTTTGTGATTTTTGTTGGATTTTCTCTCAAAAACTGGTAAGAAATGTTAATGATCTTTACTAGATAATGTTTTTGAATGATTTAATTTACAACAACAGTAAATTTTTGTGTTTCAATTGATAAAAAAGGAAAAACAAAACACCTCTACGCGAACAATTTATAACGGTCAAGATTTAAAATAAGATCTACCTTCTGAAATATTTAGCTTTTTTATCTATAGTTTATTGCATGTATGTATATTCATAAATAAAAAATATTATTTCTAAATGTTATATATATATATGATTGTATAAAAAAAATTAAGGAAGACGCTATAATATTTTTACAAAAATTTTTTGTAGTGAAGTAAAAAAACGCGCGTCTAAACTGTTTATGGTTGAAGTTTTAGCAAATTTTTGCGAGTGAAAAAGTAGAATTATTATAATAATTACATGCATAATTTCGGTTCATTTTAGGAATAGCATGTTATATAGATTATGAGAACATAAAAATAAAATAAAAACTTAATTTTTTTCATTCAAAAAACCAAATCTATTGGCAGTAAATACACTTTTTCATGGTCCCTTAGAAACAAAGAGCTATACAAAACTAAATAAACACGTCATTGTTATTGTTTCTATTCATCTACAATCTTATCGGCTTCCAAGAACTGTAACTCAAACTTCTTAAACGTAAACAAAGAAAGGTAACAAAAAAAAAGGTTGACTCAAGTGCCGGGCGCCGTGATTATTTCAAGTGGCCCCGGTACAAAGGGCCATTTTTTTTTAGGGAGCGCGGTTAGAGAAAGGTTAAGCGTCGGCCGTATCCAAATGGCGAACTACTTGTCAAAGTTATAAATCCCGCCAAAGAGTATGTAATAATTAGAAGGGACCCCTTAGAACAATAGATAAGAGTATTCAGAACTTAGAGTACAAATAATCAAGGTATAGAGCGTGCGTATCGCTCAATGCCCATTATGCCAAGCGTAAAATTGACGCCTATTCGTTATTGTACTTAAGTTATTAATTTGACTTTTTTTTATAGGATAAGGGTGACAAACGAGCACACAGTCCACCTGATGGTAAATGGATGCTGTGGCCCATAAACAGCTACATTTATCTTCGATTAGTAATCAAAAAGCAGATGCGTTGTCACCCCTGAGGACTACGATGGAATGCCTCGTTTCCAGTAAAAAAAAAGTCTCCGGTTCTCTACACTCACCACACGAAACACAGCAGCATTGAGCTGCTATTTCAAGCTTGTATTCAGTGCGAGCGTGGTCCTTCCTCGGTCGAGCGATCCATTCGTGCTACAACTATACAATTAATATAGCTGCAGCATGGCTCTACCACGTAGAAAATTGATTATGTAAGTATTTGTAAATATTAGGTGTTGATAATTATAAGGTACGTTTTAGCTCAATAAAACATAGGTACGAATTTATGAAACGATGTTTATTAATCATACACAAAAATCTAATTAATTTACTCTCCCTTAAAAATCATATTATACAGGGTTACTGGGAACTCGACAACTTCCAGAGCATGATAAGGGAGTCAAAATGCTACAAATTTGACCCACCATATGTATGGTCGAAAATCAACCGGTCTTGAGAGGTCTTTTCGTATTAAATTCTAAATAAAAATAAAACCTTTTTTTGTATGCTTTCTTTTAAGTTAATTTATTTTCTTGAAGCTTCAACGAAACGAAATACAATGATAAAAGTACAAAAAGTATTCAAATAAAAATTATGGGTTTTAATTAAAAAAAACTATTTTACACTATGTATAATAAAATGTGACGTACTTCATAAAATTACTATGACATGAAACAAAAATATTTAAAAAAATATGGCCATTTAATCAGCTATCCAAAAAGGTAATAATATCCCGGTGAAATCAATGAATAATAATAATAAAAGGGTCTTTTACTTAACGCAGAACGGCAAAGAATGATTGCTCTTAGGAACGAACTTGCACACTTTTAGTCACTTGGCGTCTGATTGGTTGTTGACAACTATTCAGAAAGCAGACGGCCATTTTAAATTGAGTCGTAGCAACGCTCGTTAGTTAGTTTCTCCTATCGCTGCGCAAGCACGTGTTTAAGCTTTCTTCTAATAAACTCTCATCGCGTTAATAGGTGATGCGCAGCAGCATCTTCCTGGTAACAACTCAAAATAATAAAAAACTGCGGTTGTCAATCCGCCTGCCAAGCGTGGCAACGATACGATACAAAAACCCTCCTATGAGGCAATCTATGGAGGAGGCCTATGTTCAGCAGTAGACTTTTATTGGCTGTAATAGATGGATGGATGGATGGATATATCGATGCTGGTTAAAAATATCGATACGATATATAAATATATACTTATAAAAAAAATCTCTTGCTCATCAATAGCTGGGCGAAATAATAACATTAGTTTCTAAACATGTAGGCTAGGTATGAGAACCATCAATTCAGTCTAAATCTCTAGGTAAGAATAAAATAAAAAACACAGAATAATTTGTAGGAAAATATTCCATTAACAATTGCTGTATTTGTTTAATGGTACCTAAATTAGTCAGTACCAAGATAAATATTTTGATTTATGTTTATTTTCGTACTCGTATCTACTGTCGGATTTCGCTGTCGTGGACGATGGAGATCAATACAATTTTCTAAAAATAAAATTAGTTATTCATCTAGCTTATATCTACCTTGTTACGGTACACTGACTGATCACCTAGGTTAGGTGAAATTCTTATATTTCAGAAATAATTATTAGAAAGGTTGAAAAACAATCTGAGCTAAGACAAAACGCCGTTACCACTTCGCTGTTTTGCTTACATCTAAACGTGTCGTCGGTCGGGAGTAGTGGAGTCGGTAAGCACAGGGGTGAGAGGCGCAGGCAGGTACAAGAGAAACTCGCGATGAAGGTAATCACAGAACTTTCCACATAGCTCTGTCTCTGTCTAGCGCTCGTGTCTAGGTTGTCAGTCGTCTGGATTCGCCTTGTTCGGAAATTGTATAAGTGAGAAAGACTAATAATTTTGGTTGGGTTGTATTTATTCGATTATCTTTATGCTGTTGTTACTAGTGGTAAAGTTCAATTTAGTTTCCAGATAGAAGGCGTATAAGATAAATCTTCATATTTTTAGGTAGTAAAGCATAATTCTAGTTTCTCTAAAGATGTATTAGGTAGTAAAGGACAAATTGGTTTTTGTTTAAAATCTAGTACCGTCGTAAAGAATAATTTGTAAACATTATGTGCTTTAGATCCTAAATCTTTAAGTATACTCAATTTATACAACCTAGACGATTAGACATCATGAATAATTTTTGATTTACAGCCATAATTCACATTAAAACTGCTCTAAAAGCCCTAAAACTTTGGGTAGTAAAGAACATTTTTTCGAGAATTTCGCTACTTTGAGAATGCAGTTCGATAAAAAAACAAAAACTGATTAAAGATGGTATAAATAATTTAAAACATACAACTTAAAACATAGCCACGTAGCTTAGGTAAGGAAGGTAATAAAAAATCGACTACTGAAATAAAACCTAATACTAAATCTAAAATGCATATATAAAGTCACGTTATAAGTCGTTCTAATGTTCCAAGTAGTTATCCAACTTTATCAACGTGACAAAGTCACGATGATTTTTGGTAACCGGAACGTAGGTCACGGTTATTTAAAAATAATCCCAAGTCTAGTCGCCTCTTACGAGACCCACTACACGGTAATTGATAATTTCTCAAAACATTTTATTTATGGATAACGTCTTGCAATCGTCGTTTCTCTAGCGCTCAATTGACCTTCATACAAATAATGCGATATTTTAATTGTTGATAACTTTTTATTTTTGGATAAGAACTTAGTAAAGACTAAGTTATATTTACCATCATTAAAAAAATTGTTTTTGGCCTGACCCATTATACTCTTTGACTTGACCATAGCTCTAGTGTGTCTAGTGTGATCTATCTGTGTCTAGTAGAACAGGTTCCCCAACAAAAGCAATGAGCGCTCACGTCGGTGGCGCTCAATTCCGGAACGTCCTATGTGAGAATTGCAAATGGGTGCTTACCGCTTACACAATAAAGGAGGTATATTTAAATGTATATTTTTGATTACTTTCAACAAACTAACTAATAATTTAATGTTAAGCAGTGCGTTAGTTGCGAATGTGAGTACCAATACAAAACATTTTTGGTTTAATGGTACAAACCAAAAAAAAATGTATTAACATTTTGATCAATGAATTGAAAAAAAAATCTAACTAAGTTGGTGGTGGTTGTCGATCTTGGGTGGTTAATCTAATATAAAAAGATACAGATATGTATAGTTGCCGGCGTCTAACTTGGCAAGATTCGTTAAACCGGCTACTCACTTGGCTGCCGCAGGGCAATCTAGGGTGTAGGAGTGGGGATGACCCTTAATTGCCTCCTTAATTGTGATGTGTGTATGCAAGCAGGGGCAATTTTCTAAATCGGCGCTGCGGCAGGGCGGCAGGGGCGCAAGACCTACCTTGCTCCCTAGATAGTAGCTTCCGCTGTCGCGTGTGTAGCGCGATTGGAGCAATTTCAATCAGTTCGTTGCGCCTTTCGCGCGGAGAACACGTGTGAGTACAACTCACAATGGATACCAATAAAGAATGTGAAATTGGGACACTGGTGATAGAAGTGTGTAAAGAGCGGCTTCTTACCCAGTATCTCTTTTTTGTCTTTTTTTGCGGTAGCACTGCAGAAGGAACGTTATTTGAACGTGGTAACGTTTTTAAACTATCTGGCTATCAAATTGCCATTAATACCAAAATCCCTAATGCCAAAATCCCTATTAATATCACATAACGTAGATTGCATGAATTACACTCGAGAGAAAGTTTATATATAATTTTTAAGACTGTACATAATTATCAAAACTGACATACACAAAAATACCCAGAACATAACAAAAGTGTCGCAAATCTGCTGATGCAGTATTACAATTGCTGGAATATAAATAAAATGGAATATAAAAGTCATTAACTAAATAATTAAATAATAACACAAATTTTAGTAATTAAAATTATTAAAAGTCATCATTAGAAAACTATGCTGGCTATTTGTAACACTAGTTAAAACTATAGTTACTAAGCACTAGTGTTAGATAAGTTATATCACAGAATAAATTGGTTATATTAAATTATGGCGAGTGAAGTTAGTCACATTTAATTATCTTTGATAGCCTAAAATAGCGTGGCAGAGCTACGCTGCAGCTGCTGTTGTAATTATTAATTAATTAGTGGTTTTATTGAAAAATGTGGGTGTCTATGGGCCACAGTGTCCACTTACCTTTAGGTGGACTGTGCTCATTTTTCACCCTTATTCTATATAAAAAAGAGCCAAGGCTATATATACCGATTCATTGATATTTCGATAAAACTGTCGCCATTCTCAATGCGTGTGTCCAGCGAGACGTACACTCTCATAGGAGTGGGCGATACAAATCGTATATAGATACAATATCTATATATGAGTACAATATCCAATATCTATATATCGGACGACAAACTAACTATGTATTAGATATTACGATTTTACGATACCGTGTTGATATGAGTCATCGCAGAATATCTAATATCTACTCAAAAACGAAACGTAAAATATCTAAATATATACATTGATTCGGATACCGAACAAACCTTGAGCGCGATAGAATATATAGCTAAAACAGATATTTCGACTACTTTACAACGAAAGGTGATACGCTTACGCCTAATATTATTAATATTAATCCTTATTAGTATTATCATACGATTTATTACAGAACACATCATTTTAAATATCCAGTCTAAGTAGTATATATAATTTTATTATTATTTTGTTGTGTTGAACTGTTTTCAAAATAAACGATTTTAGATCTTATTGTGTATTTAATGGTATGTAAATTAAAAGTGAGAAAATTATGAAGGAAAGTTTATTTCGCCGATTCTGAAAACTATACCCGCTTTCTAGATATGGGATAATTTACTTTGGCGTAGGATATAACCACTAATCATAACCACAAGTGTGGCATAAAATATAAAAGTTTAATTTATAGCAAATAAATGTTGCAATCCTTATTTTAAACATTTAGAGCCTAAATTTAAGTGTAATAAATTAAAATAATATATTCTTTAGAGTAAAGGAGTAAAAATACTTTGTAATAGCGCCATCTACTAGATTCTATACGTAAAGTGGTTTTATTGAACAAAAATTGATTAACTCTCAAGGTGGTACGTACAATATACGCTAGATGGCATAAACACGACGCGATTCAATTTAATATTCTATTTCATTATCTCGCAGGATAAATCCTATTGATATATTAAGAATACTTATATTACATAAATAATACAATATATCTATAAATCTATATATGGAAATTCGTTCATAAATCGCGTATCACCATGTGATACTGAGTACTGACTTTATTCAGAACGAAGATATCAACAAATATATAGATAGATATTGAAATATATAGATACAATATCGGATTTTCATATCAATACATAGGTACGATTTGATATAGGGTAAAGTGATATTACCCATGCCTACACTCTCATACTGAACGGCAGGCATGTGTGTAGAGACAGTTCAGATATTGCCCCGATCGCTGTACACCCTAGATTGTCTCCGCGGCAGGCGAAGTTCCTTTCGTAGTATATTATTATTGATAAGCGTATTACATTATTGATTAACAGATACAATGAATTACTAGCGTCTATTAAAATGAAGCGTCATTTAAAATAAAATAATATTTCTTTCAAGGCAAGATAAGAAAAAGTGCGAGGGAGATGGATATTATTCCATCACGCTTTCTTATAGCCGCCAAGGCCGTCTACACTACGTCAGAAGGGGTTGTGAGTCGTGACGGAAAAATCTTACACTTTATCTCGCCTACCATCCGCCAAATTGGTACCGTCCGTTAAGGAACTACGTTCCAAAAAATATTTAACACTTAGGGAGTCGCATCGTAATTTACGCACAAGTACGCGCTACCAGGTCCACTGGACCCAGTATAATATCATAAGCTTATTCCAAAACTGCTTTATAAACGTAAATGATTACTTTCTTATAATGGTTCAATATGTGTAAAGAATAATTAATGAATCAAATACTAATATTTATTGTTTTTACTTGTACAAAAGCTGTTACAAAAATATACAAAAGTTGTCCATAGTTTTGTGACAAGTTTTAGGCTTATCGTTATAATTTCTATAATTACTTATTTCAAACAAAAACTTCGGTATTTTCTTACACAATGTACTTATATGAAATAAAGAGGGCTCAATCATCGTAGAAATATTTAAAAACCATAACGAGAAAACAATATCTTCTTTGAAGTAAAATCACACTTTGAAACATTCTACTGACACTTTTTAAACTAACTGACTAACAACGTCGTAATTTGCTGTGCTACACTATCGTTGAAAGGTACTAAGAGCGGCAACGTTGCAAACGTCGAATTTTATTAGTTAATAAGCAATATAAATATAAAGGGCTGGGTGTTAATAATACTTTGAAATCTTTGACTATGCACACCCTCCTACATATTCCTGAATATGCAGTTAGTACAGCATAATAAAAATCTCGTGGAAGATGATACAATTTTGAGGACAAATTGTTGAAATTTTCAATATGTAAGCCTTAAAAGATATGATTCTTAAGGAAATTCTTTACTTTGCGCTCAAAATGGACATCAAAAATGTCCCATAAATACTAATAAAACCAGATATAAGCCGAATTATATTTAAGCAAATGAAAGATCAAAGCTCGAGCATGGCAGAGTGCTTGTGCTTCTTAATGTTTGATGAGATGCTAGTGTTCCCCTCACTACATTACAATGCAACTGTCGTAGGTTTTGAAGACGGATGTTAAGAGTGAAAATATGACCATGACCATTTAGTTTAATGATAAAGGAGATACAGCTCATAGTAAGCTACCTACTAATTTGAACGTCAACGTTTCACGTGATATATTATCTATTCTTTCTTTTTTGGCCGAGAGCTGGTGCAATAGTATTAATATAATTAAAAATTTTGTACAACCGACTTCTCATAACTCAAAAACTATTATATGGGACCACATGTGAAGCACCAGCTTTCAAATAAAAAAAGAATCATCGAAATCGGTTCACCACGAAAAAAGTTATGAGGTAACACACACATAAAAAAAACAGTCGAATTGAGTACCTCCTGTTTGAAGTCTGTAGAAAATAATAAAAAGCAAACATATTAAAATTAATAATGATAAAATAAAAATTCAGGCATTAAAATATTTTTAAACTCTTAGAAATAAAGCTAAATAATGTTGTATAAAGTGATTAAAAATATGTACTGATTATAAAGTCATATCTTCAAGACAAATTATGTATCTTGATTAATATCTTCTAATAAGAAAGTATTGTAGTGATTTGTAAAGCACAAGCATTAGCGTTCTTCCTCTGTATTAAATGATTGTGCTGCATCTTTTATTTGACGGAATATTATTGAGTTCAGACTTTCAAAGTTATTTTTAAGAACATCCTGCAATGACCTCTTTGAGGGCAAGTTAAATAATTTTCTAAAAAATATTTAGTCTTTGGGACTTTTTTATAAATTGACAATGCTAATAATTTTTATTCGATATTATTACGTCTTCCACGGCCTTTTTTATCATGCTGAGTTATTAAGCAGTATTTGAACAAGCTTATATAAGGATTTTATTTTAGTTTTAATTTTTAAAACAAATTTATTTCGACATTTTTTTTGCTCCTATTATTTGACTTTTTTGCTCTTATATTTTGTTTTTTAAATTGATTATTGAGTTTAACATTTTCTTTATTTTCACATATCTGTATTTTCTTTAGCTCAATGTACCTGGAAAAAATATGAGAATGAGGTATGCATATACAGAGAACAGATAAAGTAATAAAGTCACCATATACCAGATTGTATTGGAATCTCTTTTTTTAATTGTTACTTCGGCCTTATAATGATATAATATATATTATGAAATATGCCATCAGAATGCTTTTGGAGCTGACGCGGTGTTATAGTGCGCACAGGGATGACTTCTTTAAAAAAGTAGCATTCCTACTGCACTGCTTTCGCACCAGTGACAAAAACATTTTAAAAGTTATATCTGCAAGAGATCTTTTTTTATAGGATAAGGGTGACAAACGAGCACACAGTCCACCTGATGGTAGAATAGAATAGAATGATTTTTTTTCCAATATTGATTATTACGTAATACTTATTGAAAGTCGTGTAATAACGTTAATAAGTTCTTTATCAACATCGGGAAGGAGCTTGCGCAAAAAATTGACAGCAATCGCACAGGTCTACCAAAAGGAACCACCTCAGAAAAATCTAATCTGTCATCTTTTGTTTAAGATGAGGTGCAATTAAATCTATTATGGACGCAATAACTGTAACGGAAATCCCCCATAAATCTGCCGTTTTCTTTACATCAAGGGTTTTGAAATATTTTGCAATATCTAGCGGTAATACTTTTTCAAATCTAAATTTATATTTAAGGTAAGTGGTTGCTGTGGGCCATAGACATCTATATCTAACCTCGTTTGCGAATCAAAATGCAGATGCGTTGTCAGCCGTGAGGACTAAGATGGAATACCTCTTTTCCAGTAAAAAGGGTCTCCGGGTCTCTCTACACTTACCATACGAAACACAGCAGCATTAAGCTGCTATTTTAAGCTGGTAGTTTGTGAGAGCGTGGTCCTTGCCTGGTTGAGCCGACCCATTCGTGATACAACTATACAATTAATATAGCTGCAGCATTGGTCTACCACGAAAAACAGTGGATTTAACAAGACCCAGCACCTGCCCACTTAAAAGCACACTGGTATGCACCTTTTTAACATTAGGTGTAGTGAATTTAATAAATTTCGTTTTATTACCGTTCAAAAACAAATTATTGACGTTAAACCAGTGAGTGTACTACTTTTGATATAGCATTATTCACTTCGTCGTATTTCAATAATTGCCTTTTTGGTCGGAAAATCAACGAAGTATCATCAGCAAATAATACTACATCATGGTTATTCCCTATCAAGTAAGGTAAGTCATTAATATAAACTATGAACAGAAAGGGACTAAGAACTGAGCCATGAGGAACGCCCATAGATACTACCGCTCCGGTAGAACTGCAACCATTAATAACAACTGTTTGCGTTCTATTATTTAGATATGACATAATAAGTTTAAGCGCTATTTTTTTACACCATAATGATGTAGCTTCCTGATTAATGTCTCATGGTGAACACAGTCTGATGAGCCTTGGATAGATCACAAAATATACCCAAAGCATCTTCTGAATTTTCCCATGCACAGAAAATATGTTTGATTAGCTCAACACCGGCATCAGTTGTCGAGCGACCCCTTGTAAATCCAAACTGATTGTTATGTAGTAATTTATTTACATTAAAAAACTTAACTGAGCTAGAATATTTTTTTCAAAAATTTTACTGAGCGTTGACAGTACAGAAATAGGTCTAAAATTAGTGGGGTCCAATGTACTGCCAGATTTAAATAAAGGTATAACTTTACTATGTTTCATTAAATCAGGAAACACACCAGATTCGATACTAGCATTGAAAATAATAGCAAGTTGCGGTGCGATCGGATCTATTATAGACGCAATAATTTTAACAGAAATCCCCCATAGATCTGCTGTTTTCTTAATATCAATAGTATTGAAATATTTTACAATATCACCTGATGATATTCTATGAAATGCAAATTCTTTTTTACAGACATTTACATTTTGTATGAGTAATGACTCGGCGACAGCAGGGGAGGCTGTAAAAAAGATTAAGAGGTCTCACTAGTGGAGTATAAGGAGCTCTACGATTTGTGCAAGTAGGTATATATACTTTGTTAAACAATATTCAATGTTGAAATATTTTTCTAAGATATCTCTTTATCACTTATCTACTTGTATTCTCTCTTGTATTTAACATTTTATTTTTTATTATTTAAAGTACTCATAACATTTTATTTCTTTGCAGAAAAGAAGTTACAGCCACAAGTGATGATGCGGCGGATATACTTCTCCTGTTTGATCAATTGTTTGATTATTTTAATGGAGGTCCTTATAAGAAAACACACAAGATCTATAAAATTGTGTAAAAC